>ML830908.1:73255-90599 GCA_009831015.1 Picea engelmannii | reverse complement strand
AATGCCACCTTGCAAACCCTCCTTTACCCTTGGTTGATTAGTTTGGGGTTTTGTTGGTTTATTAGGGGTAATGTTTTAAAGTTAAATACTAAATATTATTGTCACATGTTTAAATTCCAAATTTAAACATGTGACTTTTTAGTTAACTTAAACTAGCCTTAACCCTACCCTAAGTATTATTTAAAAAAAACCCCCTACACCTATTTCATCTATCATTCTTTCTTCTTGTGATAGCATGGAGCCTCTCTAAGCCTGCGGCCTCAGTCTTCTTGATCTGTTGTTGATGGTGTCGCGTCCTCTTGACCTATTGTTGTTGTTGATGGTGCCCCGTCCTCTTGATCTGTTGTTTCTATCTGTTGGTGTCGCGTCCTCTCTGCTTTCATTACCTGTTGGCTGTCGTTTCCTCCTTGTTGGGAATGAATCCTGGTTACTACCTTGTACTAGTTGTTGTGTGTGAGGGTTCAATCTGCCGCTGTGTTAATTGTTGTCTGGGCAAGGTTAGGTGCATCCACTTCTGAGTTGGAAGAAGGTACAGGTGCGGCCCTCTTCAGATCTGTTGTAAGTGCATCATCCCTTGGTTTTCGTTGGCTAAGTTTCATCCTATGAGCAGTGTGTTGGTACCCCTATCCTAAGTCTGATGTGCGGCCCTCTAGCTAGGGTAGTTTTTGGGGGTATTGTTTGTCAAAGCCTCTAAAATGCTCTTTTCACATCACTGTTGAAACAAGGGTTTACACTCAGTCCAGTATTTTCAGATCTGAAGGTTTTCTTGGGCAAGGGTTTTGCTGTGAGGGTTTGGACTCTTTTATTTTGTGTTTTTATCCCTGTGGCCTTTGGGCTTGGTGGCAAGAAAGTTCCTTCAATCTTTGGCATAGAGATCCTCACTTGATCCATGAACTGAACCTTTGTCTGAGCATATATACAGGATCTATACCTATTGTGTTTATTGTACTATCTTTAGAGGTAGGTTGTTGTACCAGCTATGATTCCTACTTGTTTCCCTTTGTTTTAGATCGGATCTGATTACAGAATTGATTAATATAGCAAGCAGTATATAGATCTAAATATATGTTAATTGTGAAATGATTAGGCAAAGTTTTAGATCTGAGAATTTTGTTTAAATCATATAGATCTACTGTTGTATTCAGAGATGTTCATTACTGCCTTAGATCTGAGTCATATTCTTATGTGATCTGAGTTTCTCTCTTATGATGCTATTGTTTCTTATAGATCTATCTTCTATATGTTCTTATCTCTGATTAAACTACAGATATAAGTTGTTGAAATTCAAAAGAGACTATTGTTTTTCCATTTTACCCTAAAACTAACATACCATAAATACCTCGATCAGTCGACCAACCCAAGTACCTAGTCGACTACAATCTTGGTCAACTCATTATATTACGGTATATAGTCAATTTCTTATACTAGTCAACTAGGCTTCCTCCAACACTAAGCATGTGATTTCTTTAACATGTCATTCTGATGTGCAGGATTTTCCACCTTGTTATCACCAAAACATTGTTCATGGAAATACAGAAAATGGATGAAGAAACAACCAGCACAGATACAACATACTCCCAAAATTTACATAATCAACTCTAACAAGATGACCAACACTATGAAAAAAACCCATAAAGTTGTGCACACTTCCAACAAATCCAGCACGGGCCAAAATAGCTCCAAACGCGCACAGTGCACAGTCTGCACGACTGTGCATGAAGAAACCCGTGCAGGTGCAAAAACTATGCATTTATGAATTTGGTTTGGCCTCAACCACTTCCAAGGTTATGTAATTCAAGACAAGCCCCAATATCAACCCAAAATCTCTCCTTAGGGAGACTGAAAAGATGGGATGTACCTGAAAGGGTCCTCCCATTCACACTTGAAGCAAGTAATCAAATACCTTGTTATCATTATATAAATAGAGTGCCATTGTATGCAAAAATAGAAGAAGTTCATTGTAATGTTATGTTGTTCAAATACTCTTGGAGAAACCACTTTGTTCTCTCAAGAATAGCTTGGGAAAGTATAGCATAGGGAAAGCTTTTCTCCTCTTGGAAGAATTTTCCATGTAGTTATTCATCATTGTCAATTTAAAATAGGAGAGTAGAAGCTCTACTTTGAGGGATTAAAGATCCCTCCCTTAGGAGGAATAGGGGATTCATAAATCCCACATTTCGCCTCTTAGTGTTCTCAATTTCAAAAGACTATTTTCTATTGGGTAACCACTCTTTGTGTTCAATACCATGCATCCTTTGTTGATAGTTGTTTAGCTCATTTTCATTTTTTAAATGGTTTTCTTTTTTTTTGATATATGCTTCTTTGCTTTTGGGTTCACTAACCTACTAACCATTGTTCTATGATGTTTATCTAGTCCAACTAAGCAATCAAGGGTCCTCTTTTTTCTCACACAATTGACAAAAGGAAATGAATAGTTTGGCGACCATACTGGGGATTAGATATCAAATTCCTCCCCCTTTTGACTCTTAGACCTTCTATTATTACTTCCTAGTGTTTGCAGGGTCCAAAATTGGCTCAACCTACCCTTCAAACACTACAATTTATCCCTATATTAGAGGATTTCATTTAAAAAATTTGGCCCACCATTTTCTTGTATGCACACGAGTTCAAGCAAAACATGTTGATGATTACAGCTGCATGAGACATTCTCCAGGACACCAATTGATTGAGTATAACTGAGAGAGAGCCCTTGAGATGGGTGTGTGGTTCTTATCTAAGACAGAACTGGAACGTAATGATGACCTCCTCCTTACAGAGAGTTGAGAAGAACTCTGGATGATTCTCCTGTGTAACATAGTGAGAAAGGAGATCTGTTGATTTGGACGTGCATATGGTTGAGCACAAGGTGAACGTGTGAATTCCCATAGAGTTGGATGCATTGTCATGAGACAGAGATGAAGATGATGGATTATCCTCCTCTGATCAGAGAGTTGAGATGATGAAATCCAGCTGACACTCATGTGTAATGTAGTGGGAAAGAAGTTATGTTGAGTGGATGTTCCTGTGAACGAGCACATGTGAATGTGATCCTAGTGGCTAAGCACTAGTGAGTGTGGTTCTCTTGTGATATGCAGTGAGATAGAGATATGGACATCCCTATGCATGTGCCCCTAGTGGTTGAGCACTAGTGGGTGTATGATATTCCTTGATATATTGTTTAAGAGTCAGACCTGCCTGTAACCCTAATTGTAATGTAAAGGGTACAGGTCAGCCCCATCTTAATGTAATTGAAAATTAATGTAAAAGATAATTAATCTGGTTAATATTAATTATATTATGAGATAGAGAGGTCATCCTTTTGTTCCAATAGACAATTTTGTTGACAGGTCAAGTCTAATATAAGTAAAGGTATATTCCCCATTGAGGAATCATATCTTTTGTGTGAGTTTGGAAATTTCAGCTAGTACATCTTCTTGGGAAAAGTGTGCACCTCTCTTGGGCGCTAGTCTTCTAGGGTTTGCAAGCACCCTCTTTTGTGCTAGGTTTTCTTGGTGGTGAAGGTATTTATCTTGAAGAATATAGCAAAGGATTTGGTTGGGTTTTCTTCCCTTGTTGAGAAGGGTTTCCCAGGATACTTCTTGTGTACTTGTGCATGGTGTTTCTTCTTGTGATCTTGGTTGCTGCAACATAATTGATTATGGTTTAAGTAAAATGATAAAATGGACTGAACCTCATTCTTAAACCTTTACTATTGAAAAATCAACATGGTATTAGAGCATAGGTCTTGAAGAACCCCTGCACAATCATTTAAAAGGATAAATCGTCCTCCTTCTGTAGTTATGTACAGTCTCTAGGGTTCCTGCAAAAATCTGTACGACCTCACTTAATCATCCTTTTTATCACTTTACAAGTGGAATTTGAAATTAAAACTTGGACCAAGTTGTACGGACTTCCTCAGCGCATCTCCAGAGACCTTCAAAGTAAAATTTCGAGGATTTTGAGTTTTTGGCCCTAGGGTTTCTAGTGTGCCGAAATTTTCTGCAGAATATTGATCTTAGGGTTTCTGCAACTTCTTGAAGAAATGTTTCAACTCAACAAGATTTTCTGTGACACTCTCAAAAATGATTGTTGGCAGTCATAAGCCCAAAAAAACCTAAGGTTAATAGTCCAACCTAATAATTAGTTTTTCTAAGACCAGTTGGCGAGAGTTTGAGAAGAAATCTGAACAAATGAAGAACAAAACTTTAGTAGAATATAGGATTGATGGAGCAAGCAACTTCATCTCCTAGAATTCAAGGCTTCAAGTCACCCTTGAAGAATATGAACTTTTGGATGTGGTAAAAAAAACTTTACCAAATACAACTACCGATGAAGAAAAGAATATAAGAAAGGAAGAAGATCTGAAGGCAAGAAAAATAATCATCTACTCAGTAAGAGACCATCTCTTACCTCGTATTTCCAATCTAAAGACAGCTTATGAAATGTATGAAGCATTAAAAGAAATCTTTGAAAGTGAAAACACCCTCAGAGATCTTACCTTGAAGAGCCATCTTCAAAGTACCAAGATGACGAAAGGTGATACAGTTGTTATTTTCTTTATTAAGATATCAGAGATTAAAGAACAACTAGAAGCCATTGGAGAAATCACGTCCAACAAAGAAATTGTCTTATCCACTCTCAAAAACATTCCAAAACATTGGTATCATTTCCTTCAAAGTATCAGTGGAAGAGAAATTCTACCAACCTTTGATCGTTTGTGGATAGACTGTACTCAAGAAGAACTTAGACTTAGAAATAGAGGAGTAGAAGACTCCCCTGATGAAAATAATGCTCTTGCACTTCATACAAAGAAAGGAGGAAGATTCAAAAGAAACTTTAGACAAACATTTAGAGATGAGAAGTCTTCATTAACCTCATGTCTTAATCAGAGAAGAGATGTTTCGGAAATTCAGTGCTTCAGATGTGACAAATATGGGCACTATGCAAGCAATTTTCCAACCAGGAAGAAGGGAAGACAATATTCTTCCATCGTTGACATTGATCCAGACCCACCCCAAACGAATGAATATAAGAGAGAGGAGAAGTACTTCCTCTAAACCAAACACATAACTAAACATGACTACAAACCCAGTTAAATCGTTTGATATCTAATTTTATAGTTGATTTCATTCTTAATAAGTGAAGGGTATTATCCCCAGTATTGGAGCCCTCAAGACTTGGACCATTATCCCTGGTACGAGAGTTCAAACCTTATTTGATTAATTATTATGCTAGTCTAAGAAGACATAAAATGTCTAACAAGAAAATAAAGAAGACTTCCATTCTTTAGACTTCAGGGAGATTTACGTGACTCAGAGGGAGTCAAAACAAAATCAAAAGAAGGAAGAGATAATACCTTCTTCCCCTTCAGCATTTCAGAGGAAGATAGACAGTATTCCAGCAAATTCAGCAACTCCAATTGATATCACCAGAGATATTACAGTAAGGCATAAAAGGCATGCCAAGGGTCAACAAAACTTTGCAAGAAGGTAGAGAAACATACAAGTACCTCAAGGGACATCCTAAGAAAACAAAAGAGTTTTTCAAAGTTACCCTTCATCCATGAGCCACTCCTTTGACTTTGAGAATCCTTTTCATGGAGAAGTAATAGGTGAACAAGTATGGGAAAATTCCATAAAAAGAAGAATGTCAGTATGAGACATCATTCTGAGACCAGAAGGAAAATCAATGGTGACTTCTAAATGGATCTATATAGTTGATGGAAGTATCGATAAATACACAACTATGGCCAGAATATTCTCACAGAGGGAGTGATCCATGATGAGACTTATTGATCTAGTAGACAGATACACTCTCATGTGTACCACCATCCATGAGTTGGAAACTACATCAGATAGATGAATTCTTGAGGAGTTTGGGTTTCAACAAAAGTGTTGTTGATCCAAACCGATTCTATTACATTGTTGGTGAAGAGAGCCTGATTTTGATGAATTATTCAAGGAGCCATGTTTTTGGATAAAATCACGCCTTAACCATTGATTTATCATAGCTGAAGAATCTAGGTATGATGCACTACTTCTTGGGACAATAAGTATAACAGAGGACTGATGAGATTTTCCTAAGTCAAGGAAAATATACAGTGAATATTAAAGAAGTTCAGTATGACATAATACAAATCCATGTATACTAGTGATGATGGATTTGACGAAAGAATAAGTGATGATGATTTAGACAAGAATTATCCACATGTGTACTAACAGTTGATTGGATGATTGATGTATTTGGTTAACACCATACCTGATATATGTTATGCAGCGAATGTGCCTAGTCAATCCATGAGTCAGCCGAGACAAACTCACTGGATAGCAATAAATTATTTATTAAGATATACACAAGGCATAGTTAGATATGGCCTGAGATATGCCTCTAGTGTGAAATTGAGTTTGCAGGGATATGACGATAAAGATCGAGAAGAGATTACAATGGACCGGAAGAGCACATCCAGTTGTTTTTTTACCGTAAATTTTTCCATGGTTTCTTGGTGCAGCAGGAAACAAATCTTTGTGGCCTTGAGTACCATAGAAGCAGAGTATATAGCATTGAGTGTGTGAAGCAATGTGGCTTCACAAGATTCTGATAGATTTACTTGATCATGAGATGGATTCTATGATGATAACCAGAGTTGTGTGTAAATCTCTTTGAGAACCTAGTGTTTCATGATAGATCAAAACATGTTGAGATAAAATATAATTATATCAGAGACATGATGCAGAGGAAAATAGCACACATGAAATACCTTCCTACACATGAGAAGATTGCAGACATCTTCACCAAAATATCTTGGTGAAGGATACCTCCCTATTTGAGAGGGAGTGTTGATGACTACAGCCAGGACAAAGTTCAAATTACATCCACGTGATACTTAGAATGATGAATAATGACTCCCTATCTGAGAGGGAGTGTTGATGATTACAGTTGCGTGAGACATTCTCCAGGACATAGACTAGTTGAGTCGACCTGAGAGAGAACCCCTAAGATGGGCATGTGGTTCCTATCTGAGACAAAATTGGAATGAAGTGATTACCTCCTCCTTACATAGAGTTGAGAAGAACTCTGGATGATTCTCCTGTGTAACGCAGTGAGAAATGAGATCTGCTAAGTTGGACGTGCCTATGACTGACAACAAGGTGAACGTGTGAATTCCCATAGAGTTGGGTGCATCATCATGAGACAGAGATGAAGATGATGTATTAACCTCCTCTTAGCAGAGAGTTGAGATGATGAACTCCAAATGAATCTCCTCTGTAATGCAGTGGGAAATAAGATATGTTGAGTGGACGTGCATGTGGACGAGCACAGGTGAACGTGATCCTAGTGGTTGATCACTCGTGAGTGTGGTTCTCATGTGAGACACAGTGAGATAGAGATATGGACATCCCTATGGATGTGCCCCTATTGGTTGAGCACTAGTGGGTGTATGATATCCCTTTCTATATTGTTCAAGAGTCAGACCTGCCTGTAACCCTAATTGTAATGTAAAGGATACAGGTCGGCCCCATCTTAATGTAATTGAAAATTAATGTAAAAGATAATTAATCTGGTTAATATTAATTATATTATGAGATAGAGAGGTTGGCCATGTTGTGCCAATAGGCACTTATGATGACAGGTCAAGTCTAATATAAGTAAAGGTATATTCCCCATTGAGAAATCATATCTTTTGTGTGAGTTTGGAAATTTCAGCAAGTACATCTTCTTGGGAAAAGTGTGCATGACCTCTCTTGGGCTCTAGTCTTCTAGGGTTTACAAGTACCCTCTTTTGTGCTAGGTTTTCTTGGTGGTGAAGGTATTTATCTTTAAGAATATGGAAAAGGATTTGGTTGGGTTTTCTTCCCTTGTTGAGAAGGGTTTCTGAGGATACTTCTTGTGTACTTGTGCATGGTGTGTCTTCTTGTGATCTTGGTTGTTGCAACATAATTGATTATGTTTTAAGTAAAATGATAAAATGGAACAAACTTCATGCTTAAACTTTTTCTATTGAAAAATCAAAAAAATAGTCACCCAGTCCACGCAAAACTGTGCATATATGTTTTTTTCATTTCATGCACTCTACGCATTTTCCTGCACATAAATCCCTGCAAAATCTCTTTTCCACCACATTGTAAGGGTTTTTTAGGCTGAATTTTTTCCAGTAGTTTAGATTTATTTTATGCACTTTGTAAAATCCATAACAAGAAGGCTTGAGATTCATTCTTTCATAGATAACTTAGTCACAAATAGACTTCTAGGGAGGTTAAAAAGAACCATAGTATCTTTTGATTTCCTTGGTTGCCACATGGATGGCTTAAAGTTTAGCATTTCAATTTCATTGAAAGCTTTCCTTTTACAAAAAATCACATTAATTTGGGACTAAAAGGTTGTTCATACAATATTAGAGTATGTTCTTTCCTCGCACCCTGGTGTGATCTTGGAAATTAGAAAAAGAGATTTCTTGAAGAAACCTCCATCTCCCTTTAAAATAAACCATTTTTAGGAGAGGCTAATACCTCTTAGACTGTTTTTGAAACATAATCTCAAAGGTTTGTAAGGGCCCACAAATTCCCACATGTGCACAATCTTAGGATAATTTGAAATTTTTAGAGTAAATCACTTAGGAAGTTTAAAGATTTTGTAAGGGCCCACACATTCCCACATGTTTACAATCTAGGAATAGTTTCAAAGATTTCTTAGATTAAGAAAAATTCTAAGGACATTAAATCTCAAGAGTAAGGAATCATGTGTCCACCATGCTAGTTACCTAGGGCTTTGTCAATTTTTTGCAAGGATTGTTTGTGAAATCTAGTAAGTTAGAAGTAAGAAACAATTGTAAAGGACCAAGCAATGTCCACATGCCAAAATATTCTCACTTAACTTATTAAAATTCATCACTCACTATCATTTCCAGCACACATCACATATTCAAAAGGTTTTCTATTATATATTTGAAACCATAGTATGATCTTCTCCCCGCGCCCATAAGAGATCTGGGAGGATCATAAGGGATTCATTTTTTTAGTAAAAATATTTGTGTGCACACCATTTTTAATCAACGAGGTTGGCCCATGACTCTAACTTCACATCCCATTCTCACATCCTAAAATCAACCATAATCAACCCACTTCTCACCTCCACAGGAGGAACACAAAATAATTTGGTAGTCTAAGTTATGATGTTGGGGATAGGAATCCAAATAACTCCCCATCATCATTTTTCATTGAAACTTAGAAAGTTGCAAAATAGGATACCAAAAATCCTCCCAATCAAGCATTCCTACACCATAAGGAAGCGAGACACACATGAAGGATCGAAGTTCGAGGTCTAGTTGTTCTGTGCATGCCTCCTTGGGTCACCCAACCCTTGGAAAGCATCCAGCCTGTGACCGATTTCTGAGGCTGAAAATATAAATTATGTTCTTGGTCAAGATGACTTAGTGGAAACATTCTAGGTCTTATCTACCCAAGGTGGCGGTTGTGGGCTGCAATCGCACCTCAATCATATTTTGAATGATTGTTGGGAAATATCACCAGTACTTCCAAGATATGCCCCCTTCACCCCTCATTATAACTGATTGTTCATTCCTTCACTAGTATCTCCTCAAGTGGGTTCTAGCCCCACTATCGAGTTATTTTTTGGAGGTCCAGTGTTATTTGAGAGGAAGGACATTACATTGGATAGGACATGTGCATTCATTTTTTATATATTTCCCCATGTGGAGTCAAAAAATATCCAAACTACCAGTTACATTGTTGTTATATGTATGATTGTCACCATTTGGTTACATATAGTTTATGAATGCATTGTTATAGTAATTTGTAAAGAATTTATTCCATCATTTCTTCTCATCACCATCAGCACAAATTCATAGATATTCCATGTAACATCCATGGCCACCGACAGGAAGGATAATGCTAGCCAAACACCCTTAACTTAGCCTTGTCTGCTCTTATACCAAATTGTAACGTCCCCAGCCATCCATAGGTTGGGTAACAATACTATGAAGAACATTCACATATATATATAACATGCATTTTAATCATAATAAAACTCTTAACACAGAGTTATTGTTACCATTCATATTCAAACAAGATTAACAATAAATCCACATGCAACAGAACACAAGATACATTTACCAGTAGCACAAACATGCATAACAAACATAATTAGGTATATAAATGATACTTATCTTTTAGCTGGAGTAAATACACCAACTACGTGCAGACCTTCCACAAACCTCCCAACCAAAGACCATGCTTCTCATCACGCTCAGCAATGGGTCACCCCCGAGCTGGGACTAAGCTCCACCCAGGGCAAGGGAATCCTAGACTTTGTTGAGGTTACAGGAAACTACACAGTGCAAATGGAAGGATTCTCTCCATGAGCCTTATTACGCCCACTACTCATGAACTCTCATTCCCCACATGCCTATTCCACCTTGGGAATATGCACCTTCATTGTTCCATAGTCCATCGGCTTCTCCACTTCCCTTCTCAGGGTCTTAGGAACAGGCCAGATCAAGAATTCTCGGAGCTCTATATTTGGTGATGGACTCTCTCTAGGAGAAAACCACTTCCCAGCAAACTCTCTCACCTGGAGAGAGATTCTCACAGGCCTGACAACCTGCCTCTTCAACCACGGGCCTGACAACCCGCTTCTTCAACCACTTTCGACTCAGTTCCAGCAATGTACAGGTGACAGCGACAGCAACAAGGAAAACGGTTATGAACACCCAAAACAGTATCAGTCGAACACTAAGACATAACAAGGCTCAGGTGGTTATAGGATGCATCCGTCTTCTCAGTAAGGAAACATAGGATGGCTTCACGATTTTTGTTTCCAGAGATGCGTGAGGGTATGCCGAGGTCGATCACAGAGCTAAATGAAATTCCTGGAGGATAGGGAATGGTAATCCAACCCCTAATACAGCTTGACTCTTTTATTTTAACTACATGCACTTAGGTTGACACATGTCTTCCTGGAGCTACATGCACTCCATTTAGCATACGTTCCTTTTCCCAGGAACTTAGGATAAAACATATCTTTCATACAACCTTTGGAATAATAATAAATTATTATTCTCAAGGACTTAAGCCCTTAAGCTTAGCCCCTCTTTCCAACCTTTCAGCCCCCTCTCCCTTACCCAGCCTTGTGGAAGCTTATTCCCCCATCATTATTTCTTCATGGTCGGTCTGCACGTAGCGATGTTTATATTTTATTAATGATCTGCATAATTACATATACAAAATCAAGCTCTTGGCCTTTAACACCTAGGCTCTCTGGCCTAGTAAACACATAAACCCACTATCTTATCAACACTCAGCTCACCATCCTACAAAACATGTTTACAATTCATAAATACAAGTGGGGCTCGTCCTTGGGGATATTACAATCCCCTCCCCTTATTTTTGCATTGTCCCCAGTGCAACTCTTTACACAACATCAACAAGATTTCAAAAATCTTCAAAAAGATGTGGGTATTATTCTCGCATAGCATCTTCATGCTCCTATGTCATGTCCTTAGGACCGTACCAGGTCCATTGGACCTTTACAAGCCCTATGGCTCGATTCTGGAGTTGTTTTCTCTTCCGGTCCAATATGCGCACATGATTCACTTGCAAGACGCCTTCTTGCTCCACCTGAATCACATTCCAATCAATAACATGATTAGCATCATGTATATATTTCTTAAGCAATGAGACATGAAACACATTATGTACAGTCATGGATACAGGTAATGCAAGCATATATGCAACTGGTCCAATCCTTTATAGGATTTCGAATGTTCCACAAAATCTGGCTGCCAACTTGGAATAGTTTCCTAGCTTTAGAGAACCTTTGCTGGCTTTCACTTTCAAGAAAACATTATCACCAACATTAAACTCCATGTGGGTCCTGTTCTTATCAGCATAACTTTTATGCCTGTCTTGGGTAGCCTTCAAATTCTGCTTAATCTTCAGCATTTGTTCTTCCATTTCCTTGAGAAACTCTGGCCCAACCACTGCTTTATCATCTAGGTTATCCCAGCTTACCGGGGTGTTGCACTTTTTGCCATAAAGTGCTTCGAATGGGCTCATCTTCAATGATTCTTGAAACTCATTGTTGTAGGTGAATTCTACCAATTGTAGGTAGTCTTCCCATTTAGATGGTTTGTCCATCACATACATCCTTATTGTTTCTTCTATTACTCGATTCACCCACTCTGTCTTCCCATCAGACTCGGGTTGATAGGTTGTGTTGAAGCTCAAATTCGTTCTGAACCCTTTGAATAACCCCTTCCAAAAATTTGAAGTAAATTTCGGGTCTCGGTCAGACACAATTGTCTTGGGAATACCATGCAATCGTGATATTTCCCTCATAAATATATCGACAACATTATCTCCCTTGTGAGTAGTATTTAATGGGATAAAATGGGCAACTTTCGTAAGCTTGTCCACCACCACCATGATTGAATCATGTTGCTTGTCGGTTCTGGGCAGTCCTGTGATGAAATCCATCATCACCACTTCCCACTTCCACTCAGGAATGGGTAAAGGTTGTAGCAACCATGTTGGGTGTATGTGCTCAACTTTAACCTTCTGACACTCCATACATCTGGCAATTTAATTTCTTTCTTCATACCTGGCCAAATGTAATGGCTCTTGACTACTGCCACAGTTTTCTAAATTCCAGGGTGCCCAGCATAAGGCATATTATGCATTTCTTTCAAAATCATAAGTTTCAATTATTGGACATTAGGTACATAAACTTTGTTTTTGTACAGGATTTTTCCATCAACTTCCAACTTATAATATTCCACTCTCTGTAGCATCTTACCTTGTCGTAGCTTTGCTACCAATTCCATGTGTTGTAGATCTGCATTTGCAGCTTCCAAAATTATGCCTTTAATATCAGTTTGGTACATGCTAATGGTTGTAGCATGTAGTTCATGCACTCTCTTGTTGAGTGCATCAGCAACTTTGTTCTCTTTTCCTTTGATATGCTTGATATCAAAGTTGTACTCACAAAGGAATTCCAACCACCTACTATGCCTAGCAATTTAAGGTTGGATGATCAAACAAATACTTCAGACTGTTATAGTCAGTCCTCAGTTCAAACATCCTTCCCATGAGGTAATGTCTCCATTTCTTCAGAGCGTGAACGAGGGCCGCCAACTCCAAATCATGAGTTGAATAGTTATTTTCATGCTCTTGCAGCTTCCTAGACTCATAATATATCACAAATCCATTCTGGTTGAGGAATCCTCCCAGTCCTTCTTTGCATGTGTCTGTACACACTACAAAATCCTCATTCGTATCTACAATCCTTAGGATTGTAGCATTGGTTAACAGTTTCTTCAATCACTGGAAGCTTCTCTCACATTCATCTATCCATTGAAATTTCTTCTCCTTCCTTTGCAAGGAAGTGATGGGGTGATCTATCCTTGAGAACCCTGCAATGAACCTTCTGTAATATCCAGCTAGACCCATAAAGGATATGAATTCTGACACATTCCTCGGCACTGACCATTCTCTGATGGATTCTATCTTCTCAATATCCACGTCTATCCCATCCTCTGAAATGATATGCCCCAAGTAATGGATCTGCTTTTGATAAAATGAGCACTTGTTCAACTTGGCATATAGTTGGTTCTCTCTTAACACTTTCATCACCATCCTCAGATGTTGTTCATGCTCTTCCTTAGAATTGGAATACACCAGGATGTCATCCAAAAATACTATGACAAACTTGTCTAGATATTCCCTGAATACACCATTCATTAGGCACATAAAAACAGCAGGTGAATTTAACAACCCAATTGGCACCACTGTGAATTCATAATGACCATACCTTGTTCTGAAGGCAGTCTTGTTGATGTCTTCATCCTTTATTATTACCTGCTGATATCCTGACTTGAGATCTATTTTTGAAAATATCTTCACATCCTTCAATTGATCAAAGAGATCATTGATCTTGGGCAAAGGATACTTGTTCTTAATAGTCACTTTGTTCAGTTATCTGAAATCAATATAGAATCTCAATGTCCCATATTTCTTCTTCACGAACAAGACTGGAGCACCCCAAAGTGACACACTTGGGTGTATATACCCCTTCTTCAGAAGCTATTCAAGCTGCAATTGCAGTTCTTTCAACTCTAGTGTACTCATTTTGTAAGGAGCTTTCGACACTGGAGCTGCTCAAGGAATCAAGTTTACAGATAAGTCAATATCTCTCTTCAGGGGTAGTCCGAGTACTTCCTGGAATACATATTCAAACTCCTTTAGTACCACATGGTCTTCGATCTTTGACACCTTATCCTCGGGTGCTTCCTCCATGTGGGCTACAATTAATTGACATCCTTTCCTATAACACTTCTTCAGCTGCATTGCTGAGATTTCTCTGAAAGTAACTTCTCTGGGCATTCCTTGGACTTTCCTTGGGTTTCCTTCCTCATCCAGGCAAGTGAATGCCTTGTTATGACAGTCTAATATGGCATGGTGTTGGTCCAACCAATCCATCCCAATTAGACAATCATAGGAACCCAAAGGTAAGATGTTCAATTCAGCCCTTGTGCTCAGTCCATTCATGTCCATTGGATAGGACTTAACTGACTCAACAACCTTTCTCTTGTCTCATGTAGCCAGCTGAACTAACCAATATTTTCCATGCTTGCTTCTTGTCAATTGTAAACTTTCCACTATTCTAGGATCTATATAACTATGACTAGCCCCTGAATCAATTAAAATAGTAAAGGTACGGTTATTAATCATACCTTCAACTTCAATCATGTGTGATTGAAATTCATCTTGCTTGTTGTCCAAGGCTTCATAGATCCTCGGTAATCTACTTCCCATGTCTTCCACTGTTTCATCTTGCTGAACATTATGGACAACTCTCACTTTGCCATTTTTGTGGGGACAATCTCTGTAATTGTGGTTTTCTTGACAGCCCCAACACTGAATTAGGTGTCTGCATTAGCCTTTGTCCCCTTACTTCAGTCATTCTCTACTCTCTGAAATATGCTTCTCCTTGAGGATTGTTTCTGAAAAATGAAGGTTTGTTTCCCTTCTGTCTCTACTCTTTCTTGAACTTCTTCTAGTCATCCCAAGCCTTCTGAAAAGTGGGCTTTTCTCTTTGTTTCTCATATAAGAATTTTTCTCTTCTTACAGTTTCTTCCATAGTTTTAGGATCATCATACTGGATCTTGTCACCGATGGAAGGTGGCAGACCACTCAGATACCTTTGAATTTTGACAGTCTCATCTTTGATGAATGGAACATACTTCAGAAATTCCAAAAACCTTTGCTTATATTCATCAATAGACATGCTACCCAGCTTGAGTTCAAAGAATTATTTCATCTTTCTGTCATAGTATCTTTTAGTAAGTACTTATTTTCTAAATACTTCTTGAATTCTTTCCAATTAACATTATTATCTTTAATGTGCTTCACCTGCACAAGTTAATCCCACCACATGGATGCCTTTACTTTCAGTTGATACATCACAATTCTTCCTTCTGCAGCTGGAAGTATTTCCTCATGCCAAACAGCCATGTCTCAGCATATTCCTCCTTCTGGTGCTCTCCATCAAATGTAGGAGGTTTAATCTTGTTCATTTCTCCCTTCAGTTCATCCACTCCATATCTCCTATTCTTTCTGGTAGGAGATGGGATTGAACTACTGTGTGCCTCCTTATTGGACTGCTTCGAGGAGTGACGATGATGCCTGCTAAAGCTTATTGATCTTCTTTTCCTCTCAGGGGTCCTGCAATTCCCTATTTTTCTTGAGTCAGACTCCTTATACAACTTATTTTCTATCCTTTCCAGGCTTTGTATCAACTTTATTTTGAATTCTCCCTATTTCTCTCTCACTTTCATGACCTTCCTATTATTTGCTCGGTTAGTTTGGGCATATTTCTGCAATCGATCAATGATTTTTATCATGTGCCCTTCCTTATATATCTCTTCTCCATCTCCATTAGAGTTTGATCCTTCCACTCCCAAAAGGACATCCATTCCTTTTACTTCATTCTCTGGAAGAATTCTGTGCCTCCTCCATTTCTCTACACTCAGTGGCAATTCGGTTTGGTTCTGACAATCGTTGACTCTGCAAACACAGCGTGCAGTCAACCAGAATTTTTCAGGTCATCATTCCTTAACAAATCCCACAGTATTCATAAACCAATATGATTTAAGAAAACATTCAGATTTCATTTTCTTTCTGAGATCTTATCTGCTTTGTAATAATTTCCAGGCACTAACCCCTTTCTCTCAGTCCCCAACCCACGTGATCATGGTCGCAACCAAGCACTAGGTCAAAAAGTGCTTACTCGGGCCTTCAGCTTCGGAAATTTTCAAAGCGTCCCCCAACAAACTCTCGAAGTTCATATTACTGAACTTGTGAAGTAGCGTGTATCAAGGGTCCACGTCTACCCGACATCCAATGGTTGATACCCACTGTGGACTTCTATCATCAGAGTTTCGGGACTTCAGAGCTTCGGAGCTTTGGGACTTCGGAAGTTCTCACACTTGCTTCCTTCCCATATTTCAAATTCTGAAATTCCAAACTTCTTACCCCCGGGTCCACGTAGTACAAATGTCACCAACCCAATTGGTGGCACATGCCATGCCTAGGAAGTTCCACATCACCCTTGGCGACGTCCTTTGGCCCCACCATGTCTACTTTTCTCTTTGAAACTTCGAGCTTCGAAAGTTTGTGCATCAGCACATACCACTTCTTTTGATCATCGAACTCCGAAATTATGATCTGCTCTTCTGCTTGATCCAATGGCCAAGATATTTTCCTCTGATCTACGGTGTATATTTACTACAGGACTTCAGATATTCAAGCTTCGGAAGTTTGTGCATCAGCGCATCCCACTTCTCCCGATTTTCGAACTCCAAAAGGCTTCCAGGATAACCCTCCTGAACCTTCTCCAGATCTGATGGTCGTAAAGGATTTCCCTTCTTTCCGAATAGATCCTATGGTCCCAACACCACCAGTGTTGTGATATCTCTCCCTGAGCCCAAATACCACGTCTGTCGTGGTTTTATAATACCTCTACCCCTCTTGAGCTTCGTAACTCAGCCAAGTAACCTCTTGGCACTCAGGAACATTCTGAGGTCCAAACTTGGTTCCTCTTAACATAATTTCCACTTGAAACCTTGGGTCCAATGACCACTTATCCATCCCATCCAGGCTCAACGCTGAAACCATGGCTCTAAAACCAAACTGTAACATCCCCAGCCACCGACAGGCCGGATAATGCTACCCAAACACCCTTAACTTATATGTTTCTTCTCTGATACCAAATTGTAACGTCCCTGACCATCCACGGGTTAGGTAACGCTACTACGCAAAACATTCACATA
>ML830908.1:38752-73205 GCA_009831015.1 Picea engelmannii | reverse complement strand
ATTCAGATTCAAACAATATTAAAAATAAATCCACATGCAATGGAACACATGATACATTTACCAGTAGCACAAACATGCATAACATACATAATTAGGCACAGAAATGATACTTATCTTTTAGCTGGAGTAAATCCACCAACTACGTGCAGACCTTCCACGAACCTCCCAACCAAATACCATATGCTCATCATGCTCAGCAGTGGGTCACCCCTGAGCTGGGACTAAGCTCCACCCAGGGCAAGGGAATCCTAGACTAGGTTGAGGTTACAGGAAATTGCACAGTGCAACTGGAAGGATTCTCTCCAGGAGCCTTCTTACACCCACTACTCATGGACTCTCATTCCCCACATGCCTATTCCACCCCGAGAATATGCACCTTCACTGTTCCACGGTCCATTGGCTGCTCCACTTCCCTTCTCAAGCTATCATAAACAGGCTGGATCAGGAATTCTCAGAGCTCTGTAGTTGGTGTTGGACTCTCTCTAGGAGAAAACCACTTCCCAGCAAACTCTCTCACCTGGAGAGAGCTTCTCATTGGCCTGACAACCTACCTCTTCAACCATAGGCCTGACAACCCACTTCTTCAACCACTTTCGACTTAGTTCCATCAAGGTACGGGTGACAGCAACATCAACATGGAAAACAGTTATGGACACCCAAAACGGTAACAGTCGAACACTAAGACATAGCAAGGCTCGGGCGGTTACAAGATGCATCGAGCTTCTCAGGAAGGAAACGTAGGACGGCTTCATGGTTTCTGTTTTGAGAGATGTGTGAGGGTATGTCGAGGTCGATCGCAGAGCTAAACAGAATTCCCATAGGATGGGGAATGGTAAGCCAACCACCAATACAGCTTGACTCTTTGGTTTTAACTGCATGCGCCCATGTCGACACATGTCTTCCTGGAGATTCATGCACTCCATTTAGCATACATTCCTTTTCCTGGAAACTTAGGATAAAACATATCTTTCATACAGCCTTTGGAATAATAATAAATTATTATTCTCAAGGACTTAATCCCTTAATATTATCCCCTCTTTCCAACCTTCCAGCCCCCTCTCCCTTACCCAGCCTTGTGGAATCTTTGTCTCCCATCACTCTTTCTTCGTGGTCGGTCTGCACGCAGCGATGTTTATATTTTATTAATGATCTTCATAATTACATATACAAAATCAGGCTCCTGGCCTTTAACACCTAGCCTCTTCAGCCTAGTAAACACATAAGCCCACCATATTATCAACACTCGGCTCACCAGCCTACAAAACATGTTGAAAATTCATAAATACAACTGGGCCTCATCCTTGGGGATATTACATTCCAGAATCATAGGGGAACCATAGCATCCTATCGTTCTAGGTGCTTGAGAAACCTCACCCCAATTTTGGGAGGTGTCGCCAACTTGGTTAACACATCATAAAAACCATCACATACGTCGGTGAGCACTACAGTTCTAGGCTCATCATTGCTTGGATCCACTTTGCTTGGCACCACTATCCAGAACACTTCAAATACCTATCCTCCCCTACAAGGAGTTATAAATCAACCTTTATCGCAAGGTATCAACTCCCAACCATCCTCACAAGGAACATATTCTCACCCACAACACACCATGGTTGGTACTCCCCCGTCCATACTTTTATCACTCCAAAATTCACCCTCGACTGTAATCAGGTGAGCTTGGTAACATCAAAATATTTGCAAATGTAAAAGTTTTTTTAAAGGGTCAAATGGACAAAGACTCAAAACGATAATGTTCCAACTCAAAAAACAGGGCTAGGATGCACCAGCAATTGAGGTCTTGACTAACTTCAATCAGTAAGTGAGAAAAAGTATGAATAGAGGGAAGGCTTCAGTGAGAGGAATGTAGGGGTTGTTGTAAACATCAAGTCTGTAGTCAACCTAAGGAAGAAAAAGTCTTAACACAAGATCTTCTTGAGTTCGGAACTTAAGGATACTAAAGAAATATCATGATAATATAATAATAAAACATACATGATAATATCACCACAACCATTAATGTGAATCATTCAAAGCATGAATGCTTTAGCATCAGAAGAAAATAAGCTGGAATAAGAAGTTGATTTATATTAACCAAAGATGTCTCAAATCAAATACATAACCAGTTCACAATAATTTGATCAAAACATTACAATTCGGGAGCTTCAGCTCAACCATTTGACCCTCTTTCCTAAATTGGAACATGGATTTATAATAGAAAGGAAAGGTAGTAGTTGGAGGTGTGAGTTGGCCCTTCCCCCCATCGGATTCTCCAACAATAGCTATTAATCAAACACCTAGGATAATAGCTATTAACAAACTGCTACAAAAAGGGAAAATGTTGGCCATTGATCCAACCAACATCGAACTAACTTGATCTTTTGTTGTTGTGCATATCCATATGTGCCAAGTGTCTTTTAATGCTTGTAATTGTCATCATGCGATCAGTTGTTATCTTTGTCTATCTTCGACATCATCATCCATTCACTAAGATGATAATTTGGGCCCCCCTATATTCCGGATACCTGTAGGTAGCGCCACTCTAATGCATCTTTGTGCAAGAATCTATCTCTGCCAGAAATTAGGTAGCACACTGCGGAATACACAGTGGCCAAGAGAGTAGGTAGCGCCCAGGAAATTTACAATGCCCTGGAGAAAATGCAATTCCCAGGAGATTTGGCAGCGCACTGCACTCTGCACATCCATGCATGAAAACGATGGAATGGGCAATAAATTGGGAGCAACATCATATATATCATGGCTATATTTAGTTCTTCTTTACCTGTATGCTTGATGCGTGGCTTGAGCTTGAGGCTTGACTCATGGCCTAGCTTTGACTTAGTTCGTGGCTTAGTATTTTGACATATAGCTTTGACTCATAGATTATGAATTAGGAAAGTGATTTTAACTCATAGCTTAGCTTAATGTAATGACTGGTGACTAGCATAAGAAATGGGCATGTGGCTTTATAAACTCTAGACTTAGGATAATGAAAAATATTTATGCATAGATCTTTAGGTTTAGACTAGATTTAATCCACTTTAAATAACACACCACCTCTTCTATCAAAGTCAATAAACTCATTTATTGAAAAGGCAACTAAAATAAAACATAGGGAAATCAACAAAATAAAGATTTAGGAAAAACTACTAAAAGTTGGTTTTTTGGTTATGCAGGTCAAAAAGACAAAGGCAAAAGGTGTTTGGAGAAAAATATTTATGAATTAAGACTCTTCTTAACTCAATGAGGAAATTGGAATTTATAAACTAGGACAAATGAGCAAAAAAATATTTCAAAAGTTTAGCACAAGGATGCTAAAGATACTTAAAATTTCCATAAAAACTTGAGTGCTAATAACATTTGGGTCCAAATGGGATGGAGACCTCCCTGTGAGGCTCCAAGAACCTATTATTTATAGTCACCTTGTCCATTGGGCTATGGAGTCATTTGGCCTATGAAAACTGATCTTTGTACACCTTCAAAACCATGCCTTTATTCACACAAGCTTACTGATATTTCTGTTGCAAACTAGAAGAAAAGAAATGCTCGGGCAGTGAGCTTATTTCCTACCCTACTCTACTCTAACCATCTCTACAATTGGTTAGGTAAATGTTTCCTTCCATAACATCCATTCAAGCAATTTTAAAATTGAAGAAACCTCGTCTCTGTCATTGATCAACAACTGATGTTTGAAATGTAACAACAGTGATGAAAATTCATCCAAGAAACCATACTCACCCGGACATGATGATAAAAAGATCAATTTTGCATGCTCCAAAGCATTTGAAAAGTGTAACTCTATGTACTCATTGGCAGGGTCATGAAATTGAAAGCAATGCCTGATTAATTTATGAAAGGTTACCTTCATTGTTTCAAAGTTGCTGACAGTTTGTGTGATGTCTTCTATAGGCATACTTGATTGAATGACAGACACATGCATTTGTGGGTTGAATAGTTGTTTCGTAGCTCCATAACCACCTATTAGTTTATATCTTATCATATCTTCATATACCGTGGGGATAGTTTGTTGCTCATACACCTGGTTTTTATTAAGACAGGTCTGTTCATTCGTTGGTGATGGATAAAAGATTAGATTTATATGAAAATCCCTTTCAACACCTCCATATCATTTATAAGGATCATGATCATAATCATCATCTATAGCAATAGTGCTAAGAGGTTCCAAACAAATCATAGAAAAATTATGTTCATCACCATCACTGGTATTTCCATCAAAAATAGGTTTTCCATAACAAACCTTTGACTCTTGACATTCAGTGTGTCTTGTTTCAGGATGCTTTCTAACAGCAAAGTATTCATTACCAAAGTGTTTGCCAACAACAAGTTGCTCTTGGTCAATGTTTTAGACAGTGACTTCCTCAGAGGCAAGGTTGTCAAAGATACCTACTTCGAGGACCAAATCATCCACTATCTTTTCTTCATAGGGACAGCAAATAAAATCTGCCTCATGTTCAGAGATGGCATGATGTTGGCTTTGAATCCTACCACAAGCTCGGAGGTTCACCTCCACTTCCACAGCATCCATGAGTAACTGTGATAAAGATGTATATTTTCTTTCCCTAAGATACAAAATGAGGTCATAATATAGAGACATTATGTAATACACCATGGCAGCAGTCTTAGAAGGTTTAATTTCCATAGGCATGCTGCAATACAAGCTGTGAAACCTTTGATTAAAAGCAGACAAAACTTCATTTTTTCCTCTTCTAAAAGTAGTGAACTCATATAGGTACTGATCAAACAACTTTCTCTCTCCCTAGTATTTTAAAAAGGTGTCATATAGTTCATCCCATGAACCAATGGAAGAAACTTCCATATTCTTGAACCACAAGGCAACATCTCCAATCAAATATTTAGAGAAAAGCCTCATGATAATATCTTCATGCAAGATTTCCATATTATCAATGACGTCTTGAAAGGCTGACAAATGCTCTTCTCCTGTAGTGTTATCTTTTCCAGAAAAATTTGTTAGGTAGTCTACAAATCTGGGAGGGTAAGGATGAAGAAAGGATGGTAGCTTTAGAGGTCCAAAAATCTTTCCCCTAACATTAAACTGGAAGTCAATGGGTTGTTGAACACTAGAAGGTTGTTGGTAAAGGTCATATGAGTTGGCAGCCTGAATTGAATCAGTTTTTTTATTTGCAAAAGGACAATAATCATTTGGTGCATGATGAATTTCATCAGGTTGGTTTTTAACAGTAGAGGGAATGGTAGAAGGTAATAAATCAACTTTGAAATCTGGAGAGGGGAGAGAATCGTAAGGTTTGGACTGATTAAAAAAGTGTTTATGAACCTCATCTTCTTCAGGTGTTTGAAGTGGATGGATATCCTTAACATCAATTACATGGGAAGGGGGTAAATCTACTTGTTTGAAAAAGGAATATGCAAGAGCAGGCTAGTGGTCTTTAGAGTATACAAAACAGATTATGATTCTCTTAATGTGTGGAGATAAATTCAAGAAAGAATGAAGGATAAAGAGCACAAGTTCCAGAAATAAATTCAGAACTTCATACCTGAACTTGCCTCTGCCTTCCATTTTTGTCCAAGCTTGTTCCCACAGTGGAGTCTTCCAACAGGTTCATCTTCATGGAGTCATTGGGTAGATGATTACAGTCAATTTTTTGTATCCCTCTCTTGTCTACCATCAAGAGCTGGATCTATGTCGTTCTTCCCAGGGAACTCTTCAATATGCTCAAATCTGTCCCCGGCAATGGCTCAATTTATGTTATCACTACAAAATTCACCCTAGACTGTAATCAGGTGAGCTTGGTAACATCAAAATATTTGCAAATGTAAAAAAAAATTAAAGGGTCAAATGGACAAAGACTCAAAACGATAATGTTCCAACTCATAAAACAGGGCTAGCATGCACCAGCAATTGAGGTCTTGACTAAATTCAATCAGTAAGTGAGAAAAAGTATTAACAGAGGGAAGACTTCAGTGAGAGGAATGTAGCGGTTGCTGTAAACATCAGGTCTGCAGTCAACCTAAGGAAGAAAAATTCTTAACACAAGATCTTCTTGAGTTCATAACTTAAGGATACTAAAGAAATATCATGATAATATAATAATCAAACATACATCATAATATCACCACAACCATTCATGTGAATCATTCAAAGCTTGAATTATTTAGCATCAGAAGCAAATAAGATGGAATAATAATTTGATTTATATTAACCAAAGATATCTCAAATCAAATACATAACCAGTTCACAGTAATTTGATCAAAAAATTACAATTTGGGAGCTTCAGCTCAACCATTTAACCCTCTTTCCTAAATTGGAACATGGATTTATAATAGAAAGGAAAGGAAGCAGTTGGAGGTGTGAGCTGGCCCTTCCCCCCATCGGATTCTCCAACAACAACTATTAATCAAACACCTAGGCTAACAGCTATTAACAAACTACTACAAAAAGGGAAAATGTTGGCCACTGATCCAACCAACATCGAACTAACTTGATCTTTTGTTGTTGCTCATCTCCATATGTGCCAAGTGTCTTTTAATGCTTGTAATTTTCATCATGCTATCAGTTGTTATCTCTGTCTATCTTCCACATCATCGTCCATTCACTAAGATGATAATTTGGTCCCCCTATATTCCCGGTACCTGTAGGTAGCGCCACTCTAATGTGTCTCTGTGAAAGAATCCATCTCTTCCAAAAATTAGGCAGAGCCTGCCAGAAATTAGGTAGCACACTGTGGAATACACAGCACCCAGGAGAGTAGGTAGCGCCCAGGAAATTTACAGTGCCCAGGAGAAAACGCAGCGCCCAGGAGATTTGGCAGCGCACTACACTCTGCACATCCATGCATGAAAATAGTGGAACAGGCAAGAAATTGGGAGCAACATCATATATATCATGGCTATATTTAGTTATTCAATACCTGTATGCTTGATGTGTGGCTTGAGCTTGAGGCTTGACTCGTGGCCTAGATTTGACTTAGTTTGTGGCTTAGTATTTTGACATATAGCTTTGACTCATAGATTATGAATTAGGAACGTGATCTTAACTCATATATTAGCTTAATGTAATGACTAGTGACTAGCATAAGAAATGGGCATGTGGCTTTATAAACTCTAGACTTAGGATAATGCAAAATATTTATGCATAGATCTTTAAGTTTAGAGTAGAGTTAAGCCACTTTAAAGAACACACCACCTCTTCTATCAAAGTCAATAAACTCATTTATTGAAAAGGAAACTAAAATAAAACATAGGGAAATCAACAAAATAAAGATTTAGGAAAAACTACTAAAAGTTGGTTTTTTGGTTATGCAGGTCAAAAATACAAAGGCCAAAGGTGTTTGGAGAAAAATATTTATGAATTAAGACTCTTCCTAACTCAATGAGGAAATTTGAATTTATAAACTAGGGAAAATGAGAAAAAAGATATTTCAAAAGTTTAGCACAAGGATGCTAAAGATACTTAAAATTTCCATAAAAAATTGAGTGCTAACACATACCATACTTGGAATCTCTCAATATCCCTATTATGGGTGGAAATCCCTGCTACGGACTTAGCATTTAAGGGCTCTAATCATGCATGCAGAAAATGACCATTTCAAAGGCCTCTACTCTTTCCTATGCTCCCAACGCAAAACCCCACATTCATGCAATACAAAGGTGTAAATGAGATTCGGTAACTCTACCTTAAGTCCTTCGTTTGATGTCAATCCCTTTTCTTTCACTCACTCTTTGATTGCAACCCTCCTCCCAAAGCTGACCTGCATTCACACATGAACAAACAAAAAGTTGTGAACATGCATTTCATATACTAATTGTTGGGTTAGTTGTGACAATATCATAAAATAAACATTCAACTTGAACACATGATATGGTGGGATGGGAAAATTATTCCTTTTTGTATTAATCTTCACAAGAGTAAACTTTACAATATGTGGCTGGCACTACTCCTCGAACCTGGTCCTAGGCTCCTCTTCACAACGCACCAACTACTCAACCTCACAATACAATTGCAGGAAATTGGGGCAAAGGGGGGATAAATTTGGGCAGAGTTTCTATACTCCTCTTCCTCTTTTCAAATAGGACCCCTACCCCTTCTTTTATAAGCTAGAAGGAGCTAGGTATTTGGTCAAGTGACTGGCCATGCATGGTCGAAAGGTTTAGTTAACTTACCCAAAACTGCATGTTCCGTCGGTAACTTTCCATTTTTTGTGCTTTTGTAGGTAAACGCGGGTTGTAGTGGGTTAGCTAGAGTGTACACGCAGGCTTTAGTGGGTTAGCAAGAGTGTACACGTGGGCTGTAGTGGAGCAGGGTGCGTGTATTTTTAAAAAGGGTGTTTTTAAGAAGAGTTGTTCAGTACTGGCTTGGCAAAGAAGTAATATGAGATGGCATGATGCCAGGTAAGCATGTATGGTGAAAATTAGGGTTATAACAGATGTCCCCTAATGTGTAAGGTCAGAAGAGCATCTGATGGCTGAAATACATTATCAATCTTTATCAGCGTACCAAATCAGTGAGCCTAGGGACCAGAATTCAGGAGGTGCCATCTGCAAAATAACAATTGTCTCACCAAGGCGGGCATACCCATGCTCAGGATGAAATAAAATCATGGCTACCAATCAAATACATTGTAGATCCATGTCACATAACTATATAAAGTGTAGCCACGAGAAATACACAGCGGATCTACATCTCAAATTCAAAAAGATATACATGTATAGTATCCATCTTCTAGAAGTTGATAAGGCCTGATGGTTGGAGATGAGGTCTTCAGAGCTCGAGCAAAAACTTCAAAATCTTCAAAACTCGGGTAGGAGTGTAATATGAGTGTACAAATTCACTACCCAGAGGTCTTTGACGGCTCATCGGTCATGGACTAGAGAATTTGGATGATCAGACTGAAGGCTTCATTGATTTCGAAAAAAGACTTGATTGGACTTTGAGGATGATCGGGCATGAGGGAAAGAGACAAACTGCAGAGGGGATGACTCATGCTTAGAAAAAATTCCCTTGGATAATAGCACGACAAAATATGAGACTCAGGCAGCATTTCATTAACATAAGTTTACGAGGCAGGAGGCAACGCAAACTCTCCATATGTTTGGAAGAATAACCAAATGGAGGAGGACACAGCTCAATGTAGCAGGAACAACTTCCTAAGGTCACATTAAATCCCAGGGTTTGACGAACAAACTAAGAGATGTGATTTATCCAAGGGTGACTCATTATGCTACCAATACAAAGAAAATACTTTTCCCTTCCTCTTTTTGGGGTATATTTGATTTTTTTGTTTTTTTCAATAATTTTGGAAAAACAATAAAAGAATGTTACGTTACAAAGGAGGAATTGAGTGTCGCAAACATACTAGTTCCAAGCACACGGAAAACAGGGATGCTCAGGGCAAAGGGACATATGCAAGAAAAGGACACTCGAAAAAAATCCTCCAGGGGCCAAAGGTGTCAAGGCGCAGAGGCAAAGTGCTACAGGGCTTGCGTATAAGGCATGCTTCAGATGGTTTAGTTGAGAGCAACATAGAGCCAGAATTAGGCCAAAGACACGGGTATGTAAATGCGATTAATAAGACACACAATGGTAACATCCTTCGATGTAAGTTTAACGAGCCCAGAGAAGGTAAGCTCGGCGGTTTTTCATATTTAGAGAGTCTGAAAAACGTAAAAGGAGACTCCAATGGGGTACCTTTTTCGAAGGTAGTCTAGCCGGTTCGAAAAAGGGGTAAAATAGCACTGACAAGACGTTTATTCAAAACCATTTTAACGAGTGTGATAAAGACAATATCACTCGGCCATTTTTTCATTTTTAAGGAGTCTGAAAAAAGCTTAACTATGGACTCTGTCAGGAATGTTCTTCTGGACCATTTTAACGAGTGTGAAAGAATAAGGTCACTCGACGATCTTTTCAATTTTAGGGAGTCTGAAAAGAGATTAATTATGGACTCTGTGGGGGTTCCTTTTTTGTAACTTTAGTCCCTGAGGCCTAAAAAAGGGGTAAAATTATACCTGAGGGTACTCTTCTAGAGATCTGAGGCCTCTAGAGTATACCTTTGTTCATACAGTTGACCATCCGAACCGAAAAAGGGGTAAACTACCACCAGACAGACGTGCCTTCAAATTTCAGTTTAACGAGCATGAAGGTCAACGATATCGCTCGGCAATCTTTTCATGTTTAGAGGGTCTGAAAAGGGCTTAAAAGAAGACCCATTAGGGGCTATGACTCACGTATGAAACTAGTTCATGTAGAGCCCACTGCTAGGCTCAGACCAAGAGTCTCTTCGACAGTCAATTTGGAAAGTCTCCCAAAAGGGAAGAAAACACAAACCACGGTGTAAGTCCTCCCTCGGTATAGAAACCGTAGTCATGGCTTCAAGGATAGCCTCATCTGAAGGAAATTCAAAATCTAAGAAATCACGCAAACGAGGGTCGACAGTCCCAAAGGGTGAAGTAAACTAACCATAATCCATATGACAATGGAAGTTCTGGTCAGGAGTGGCAGAGTCTATCAGCGAAGAATCACGAGCACTAGGGCTTGAGGATCTACAAACAACGAGATCAGACTCAAAAGGATACTCAAGCCCACTTAGACCAAGAGAGGGAAGCAAGGTTTCCCATGCCCCCATTGGATAAACCAATGGATCAATTGTTGAGACCAAGTATCGAGAGGGAACACATGATTGCATTAGTTCCTACTCAGAAGCAATTGAACACCGAGGATAAGATGCCACATAATTAACCTGTGGCGGGGTAGAGTCTACACGATCGCTAGGAACATATAAAGGGGTAGTCTAAAATAATGTCGGATTAGGATGGTGATTATCATATGACAGCTAGTCGATAGTGACAATGCTTCCATTGTGAGGGAAATGCATCACCCGGAAGAGCGTAGACACTACAGCATTCATAGCATATACATAATCACGTCTGAGAAACATATTGAAATATAACGGGCCTTGCACCACTATAACATCGACATAGACAATCTTCCCACCTAACGAGATAGGAAACTGAGGAAGAACCCTCAAATATTCACTACGACGTCTTTCAAAAGCCAACAGGTCATGCGAAGAAGAAACAAGCTCGGTATATCCCAAGACTTTCCAAACCGAGGAGGATAAAATACTTGCAGAGGCTCCTTCATCCACAATACATCGATAAATGTTTGTTAAATTAACTTCAACCCTTATTTGAAAAGGTGCGGTGGAAGGAAGACGAGTCTCAAAAGGTCATTCCAATCAAATAAAACCATCCTAGGGCTTGGAGGGGGTGTGCTCGGAATGAGCGGAATGCCCCCTTGTTCTGAAAGTACTAAACCAGAAATGCTAAAAACATATTCGGTAGACACGTCACTCCCCAAAAGAAGAGTGGGATCATCTGATGACTGCATCGACATGACCACTTTCACAACCAATGGTTGTATAGGTTGCGAGAATACATGGTCTAAAGGCACCTCACCCCCCAAAAGAGGAGTGGGATCAGTCGATGACTGCATCGACATGACCACTTTCTCAACCAATGGTTGAATAGGCTGAGAGACTACAAGGTCTAAAGGCACCTCACCCCCTAAAAGAGGAGTGGGATCAGTCGATGACTACATCGGCATGACCACTTTCGCAACCAATGGTTGAATAGGTTGTGAGACTACATGGTCTAAAGGAACCTCACCCCCCAAAAGAGGAGTGGGATCAACCGATGATTGCATCGGCGTAACCACTTTCTCAACCAATGGTTGAATAGACTGTGAGGAAACCTCAGAAGAATCAAAATCAGAACAGATTGCAGACAGGGACCACAATCTTTGTACCTTTGGAATGCCAGGGCATAGATGAGTAAGGTGATCTCCCTTGAAAATATTACAAGGGAACTTAGGTTTACATCTTGTCCATCTAGGTTTCTCAACAGAATCAATGCCCCCAGCATGACTAGCAGTGACTGGACTTTTTCCCCCAGCATGACTTGCAGAGGGTGGGTGCGTGCCCCCAGCATAACTTGGAGAGGCTGGGTGCTGGTATTCAACGTGACTTGTAGACGTTGTCAACCTATATCCAACATGACTCTCAGAGGTTGGTGATTTCTTCTTCCTATTATTCCTCTTTCTATTTCATTTAGACTTCCAGTTACTAGTAACTGCACTTTCACCAAAGGCAGGAGAAGGAGGAGGAGAAGACTTTGCTAATGAAGAAACATCAACAGGGTTCCCATGAATTAAGGTGCTTAACTGAGAAGTGTCAAGAGCATTCAAGACATTTGGAATGGTACCCAACCAAACCGATAGTCCCACATTCAACCCAGGAATGTACAAAGTGGCCATCAAAGGGACACCAACGTTTCTGAAAAAGGGAAAAGCACAAGAATCTCCTTGCGAAGGGGTTCCTTGGTTGGTATCATCAGGAACTTTAGCCATGAAGATCTTATGCACAGGTTCTCCCCTTGCGGTATCGTTCAAGTCCGTAAAAGTCTCACACACTGACTTTGGTGAACCAGTGGTATCAAAACAACGCCTATAATGAGGCGGCTCCACGTTTCTAAGCGGAACACCAAATCGTCCTCACAACCGGCGGAGTGGGCGATCTACCACCCTAGGTCAGAGACCCAAAGTAATGACTGACTAACTCACTATGGAAAACTAGGGAGCACAGAGCACACACTAGAAAAACTCCTAAAGGAAAATCAAGCAAACAACTAACTAGTTGGAAGAACAGTTACACCAACCAACACTAGAGCAACTTACCAGTGCAAGTGCAAATCGAATACGAAAGCACCCTCCAAGTATACTCTACAAAGCATGGCCCGATGTCTTCCCTAGGTACCGCGGTATACCTCCGCAGTCACCTGTGTAAGTCCCTAGAATAAAGGCAACTAAGTTTCCAGCTCGCAAACAGTCACCAGGTGGGTATAGTCAACAGTCGGGTAGACCACAATGAGCAGGGTATCAAGCCCAAAACCTGTCAAGGGTATCGAAAGCAAGTGGTCTAGAAGAAAACTGAGGACCTCGAACGAATTCAAGACCCACGAAGCTCCGTGGAAAATGCAATCGACGGAATCCCAAGACAAGCCCTCTATATGTGTTCTCCAGAACGATTGGTCTGACTTTGGAGGGGTTATCTCTGCTACCTTTCCACATGCGACCTCGTGTTTAGCCCCTGTGTTAGAGGGGGGTTCCCGGATAACTTCCATGATACTAGACTTTAACACTCCCTAACTCAAACTCCAGTGTTTGATTCAATGGCCTTGAAGAGTTTCCTCTCCAACCTAATTCAAGGCCCTAACCCTAAACTAGTTGGTTGACCCTACAAACGTAAAAAGTCTAATTAATTTTATATTAGCGTTCTTTTTACTGGCTTGATTTACTCAAAAGGGTACGGTAGTTCAACTAATGGTGTTAAGACTCTTGCAAAAAATGATGAAACTTATATGAACACTGGCAAAGAATGATTATATTTCTTATTTTTTTCCTTTTGAAATGCTTTTAAAATTAGAAGAAAACACAACACTATGCTAATTTCTTTTTCTTTTTCAAATAACAATGCAAAGAAAATACCAGGAAAGAAAGAGATCTAACAAACTAAGTTTTTTTTTATATTTTATTCCAATCAAAGCATAAATAACAAAAGATTCTAAAAGAAAATGATGAATGCACGATTCATGCCCCCCCCGGCCATGAGGGGGAATTGTTTTTTAAAATGCAACTCATTTTTCTTAAAATTTCAAGCTAAAAATAAGTTTAAAAAGCTAGGAAACACAAAAAATATTTTAAACAAAAAAGCAAGCTATGCTGGAATACAACCTAGGCTAAAACTTCTTATGACAAAGACCAAAAAGAAACAAGAAAAACATGGGTAGTAAAAACTTGACAGGGAAGAGGATGACTGCCTCCTCAAGATTTTCTGAACAGACATGCGACTGTCACTTCAATAGCCAGCATATGCATGCGGGCTGCCCAAAGACAGGACACGTATGCATGTGTTCAGGCCCACTACAGGCAGCGTGTGCCTCTGTTTTTCCTCAAAAAAGGAGGACAAGCAGCTAAGCTTAGGTAGGGAGTACTAGTATTGAAAACCAGAACCCCTTAAAGGTGCAAAAAGTTACTTTGACAAAGAAGAGGCAAGAAAACTTTAGCAAAACAAAGATAATCTTGAGGTTTTTACCTGACTATGGACTGTTCAATCAGAGACCTAGAAGGACCCAGAAGATCCCTGAGAAGGATCACTTTTGCAAGGGAGAGGATGACTGCCTCTTCCTAAGAAGGATTTCCTTGGTTCTCAGACACGCAACTAGCACTTCATCAGCAAGTGTACATATGCGGGCTGACTAAAGGTAGGGCGCGTGCATACGCGGGCTCTCCCACTACAGGGTGTGTATGCCTTTTAAGACTCTCAAAAATAGAATATAAATAGTCTGGTAAGCAGAGCAGGGAAGACTGGTATTGAGAACCAGAACCCCTGAACACTCAGACTTCTTGCATAAACTCAAAAAAGGTAGTAAAACCAATAAAAAATACCCAATAAAAAATCCCCAAAGAACCCTAGAGAGTCCCCAGTATGGTCTCCAATTCTATTGTGGGTGGGAATCCCTCCTACGGACTTAGCATTTAAGGGCTTTAATCATGAATGCAAAAAATGACCATTTCAAAGGCCTCTACTCTTTCCTATTCTCCCAACGCAAAACCCCACATTCATGCAATACAAAGGTGTAAATGAGATTCGGTAATTCTACCTTAAGTCCTTCGTTTGATGTCGATCTCTTTGCTTTCACTCACTCTTTTATTGCAAGCCTCCTCCCAAAGATGACCTGCATTCACACATGAACAAACAAAAAGATATGAACATGCATTTCATATACTAATTGTTGGGTTAGTTGTGACAATATCACAAAATAAACATTCAACTTGAACACATGATATGGCGGAACGGGAAAAGTATTCCTTTTTGTATTAATCTTCACAAGAGTAAACTTTACAATATGTGGCCGGCACTGCTCCTCGAACCTGGTCCTGGGCTCCTCTTCACAATGTACCAACTACTCAACCTCACAATACAATTGCAGGAAATTGGAGAAAAGGGGGGATAAATTTGGGCAGAGTTTCTATACTCCTCTTCCTCTTTTCAAATGGGACCCCTACCCCTTCTTTTATAGGCTAGAAGAAGCTAGGTATTTGGTCGAGTGATTGGACATGCATGGTTGAAAGGTTTAGTTAACTTACCCAAAACTGCATGTTCCGTCGGCAACTTTCCCATTTTTGTGCTTTTGTAGGTACACACAAGCTGTAGTGGGTCAACTAAAGTGTACACGTAGGCTGTAGTGGGTCAGCAAGAGTGTACACGCGAGCTATAGTGGAGCAGGGTGCGTGTATTTTTAAAAAGGGTGTTTTTAAGAAGAGTTGTTCAGTACTAGGCTGGAAAAGAAGGAATATGAGATGGCTTGATGCCAGGTAAGCATCTATGGTGCAAATTAGGGTTATAAAAATCCCATACTTGACCAAATTGATTAATGATGCCATATAACATGACCCCACTTGGAAAAATATGCCCACAAAGTTACCTTCTGATATTCCCAAATTCGAAGGCAAACTCGAAGAAGACCCAACTAATCACATTATGTCTTTCCACTTGTGGTGTTCTTCCAGTAGCATTATGGAATATTGTGTTCACTTGAGAATGTTCTAAAGAACACTCATTGGTGCCTCTCCTAAATGGTATCTAGATGAGAAATTTGGGTCCCACTCAACCTTTGAGTCATTGGTGAAATCCTTTTCATCCTTCTTCCAACTCCCAGTGCACCATGACACTGGCTTTGAAATACTATCTGAATTCAAACAAACCTCGGTCATCCATATCGCTGACCACATCCATGAATGGTGAAGAAGAAGAAGTATTTCAAAGCAGATACCACCCCGCAACAACGCATAGTCTGGTTCCTTAAATCATTAGTCCCTCTCCTCACTAAATATGTCGCCATTACTTTCCCTCAAACTGAATACGAGGTCATCACTAAGGCTCAACAATTTGACTTAATTTACTCTCAATCAGGGTATATTTATACATTATTACCCGATGCTCCTTTCCCTCTACCATTTTGTCAAGACAAACCTGGAACATCGCACATTGTCGATGGTTTGATTGGGTCCATGGCCCATACACACCCACACACTCAATCAGTACCCACATTTGGGGCCAATCCATACCAACCACCATATGGGGGAAACCCATACTACTCTCTCCCACCACATCAACCACCATTTATGACACCTCCCCCTCCCATCATGGGAACACCAGTACCTGCACCCCCCACTCACTCAGTGCATGTACAACATACATGGCCTTTTCCATCCACAGCATATACTCCCAAACCTATGGGAGGCACCTCCACTTCATACCACCAGTATGGACCTCCCCAAGGGAACACGTACTACCCCTTCCCTGGTCCTCCTCAACCCGCTACCCTACCACATGGACAACAGCAGGAAGGGGTAAATTTTATCCAACCTTATCCTATTCAACAAGTTCAATATTTTGAACAATTGAATACTGAAAATCCCCTTCATCAATCCAATAACAACTAAACAAAGGGAAATAATATAAACCAATGACAAGGGGGAAACCCCCAACATCCAAATTCCCCAGTAGGGGGTAACCAAAATCAGGCTAACCCAAACCCCCAAGGGGGGAATAACAATGGAAAATCATGCCAAGGAAAGAATAATAACCTTAAAACCAATTTCCCATGTGCATTATGTGGAGAATATAGCCATTAAACCCATCATTTCCGTAAAATAGATTATTACAAACTAATGAAGGAAGTTATGAATCCTCCATGCCCTCCCCCACCCCAAGGGATACTGCATGTACCTCCCAACTACATGCCACCACCACCAACAACAATCTTATAGAACCCAATCCCTCACTAAGGTGTCATCAACACATAACTATAAATTACCCCTCGACCACAAAAGAAAGGTCAACTCCCTCAAACTGGCCAACCACAACCCAATAATTCAACAGATCGCAGTATCCTCCTCACCACGGAAGAGGAAATCCTCTTACAAACTTGCAGCCGCAAATACACTATATTATTTTATTCCCCTCCCACCAACCCCAAGTCTCCCCCATTACCGATCGAGAAACCTCTAATGAATCCTTTTCCTAACACTAAAGCAACCACCCGAATTCCTCTCCCACCACTATGCAGGAATGTGCATAACCCACATGTCTGGGCCACCCACAACTATAGCCTTTTTTATGACATTTCACAATCACCCACTTTCGTGTCAGTACTTGAAGTTCTCCATACATTCCCTTCCCAACAAAAGGATTTTCTTTAACATTTGGGGGTAGTAGATCCTACAAACACCTGTCTAATCACTTTTGACTTAGACAAACCAGAACCACGTCTTCCATCACTAGTTTTCTTCCAAATTCCTGTCAGTATCAGGAATGTCACCATCCATCGTTGTATCATTGATGAAGGGGAATCCACTTGCATCATGTCCAAACACATATGGAAACAACTAATATCACCTGAGTTAGTTCCCTTGACAATCACCATCATAGTTTATTATGGTCGACCCTCCCAAAGAGAAGGCCTTTATCAAAATGTGCCTATAGAATTGCGGGGGAAACAAATATTGATTGAAATTTAAGTTATAGACACCCAACTGGATTACAATATCCTTTTTGTACAAAGCTACATGTGTGTCATGCAAGCAGTAGCATCTTCTATATTTCGCACCATGCTCTTCCCTCACAATAGGAAGATCATCACTATTGACCAACTGACCCATTATGAACCTAATCAGTCAAGACACATCAATAACATCCTTCCACTTAACCGTTCAAGGGTTGACCTTTTACCAATGGTAGACATTAGACCAGGGATCTTTCAAAACCCATCGTTAATCGATTCATACCAAGGATACACCCCTCCCACCCCAAGCGCAGACCAATTCTACATCATTAACTCAGATGGAAGAGACATTCTCGATGACCCTCCCCTAAAGGAATCATTGAACCCCACCCCTACTCCTGAGGAAACCCCATTAAAATATTCCAAGGAGGAATTATCCAACAACACACCCATGATGGGTCAACTCCCTACTTGGAAAAAAGTCCCACAGACCATTACCCAAATACCCTTCTTTTATCCCCTCCCTGGAGTAACAACATACCAAGTTGTTGCTACCCTCACCTTACCAAATATGGTGCTAGTTATCCCTATATGGTATCTTGAACCACCAACTATGGTACTAGGATTATCTCTCCCACCTCAGCCCACGGTTACAGGTTCTCAACCAGTGGCTCAACATCCCACGCACCCAACTGATCACACAGTTGGGGGAAATACTACCACTATAGGAAACCCAGTTGCTCACAAGGGGGGAAACGCCACCAAACAACAAGGCACTAGGAGGAATAAAGAACCCACACTGCTTTCCTGACTATGCATCCAACCCCCATGCGCACTCACTTTGAACTACCATTGGACACTCAACCCACCTTTTCCCTGCATTTCCTGAGTTACCAATCTCATTCAACTTTCCAAAGCAACACCTCTACTCCCTACCCCCACAGTACCACCGACCCCAGGATAATCCTCTTCCACAAAGATGAAGGGCCTACGTACTGTTGAGCTCCACTTTTTCCATGTTTTTCGCTATACAAAAACATTCATTGTTACACTTTTTCCCACATTTCGTTGTTAATACACACCATAAACCCTAATTAAATGCCACCATTCATCATTTTATCTAGTGTGGTTAATACATCGTCATTTCTATCTTTTTAGTGGTTAAAATATTATTGTATTATGGTTTACTTATGACAGTTTGTGAAGTGTGATTCTTGTACTAGCACAATCAGTATTCTTGTACCATAACAACAGATCAACATTTCTGCACCAATATTGTCATTCTGGTACCTGTCGTTGTTTAGCATAATCGCGTGCTTTGAGGCAAAAATCAAAAACATAGGTTTTCTCCACAACGACGTCGTCATATGGACTCCCTTGTCAAAATCCACCCAGTTCACATGTGTGGACCTCTAGCTCATGGGGAATAATTCAGCCAAATTAATAAAAGTTCTAGATAGTTAATTTCGGCGTCGATTTTCGTGCAAATAAAGAAGAATCTGGAACATGGGTTTTGTTCCCAGCATGATAATTTGGTGTTCATGCGATTTTTTTTCCAAACAAAGGCAACGTTTGAGATGTATGGTTGGTTCTTTAACTAATATTTGCACAATTGCGCCCAGATTTAGTTTACGTGTAGATTGACGTCTCCAAAGCTCCGACCTACATTCAAAGGGTTGATCAAAGAACGCCATGTGACCAGAATAGTTTCTCATATTTATTAATTATCTTTTTATATGGTTGTCAATCCATTCTACTTAATCATAATCTTCCAAATATGAATAAGAAATTGTTATGTGTTAAATGCCTACAATCAACTATTCTTGGGAATTAGTTCGATGGGAATTTGTATAAATTCAAAGGGAAGCGATAGAGTTGGGGGAATCCAATTTTTATTTTATTGTTCTAATCTTTGATTGGTTTGAGTGTTGGAGTAGTTATATCTACAAGTAATGTATATTTGAGACTTATTTCAATGCAATGATATGTTGGTCCTTTTGAGAATCGATTGTGGCGTGAACTATCTGTGATTTTGTAGCTTCCTGGGCAGCGTGATGCCGGTTGGGAGGGCCCACCAACTCAGTCCATGACTTCTCTATTCAATTACTCTGTAATGTATTTCATTGTAGTATGTATTTTACATTTTAACATTAGCTTGTTTCTTTTACAACTGTAACTAGATTGTAGTGTGTTTCATCCCTTGATTTGTTTTGATTTTGCGGTTGTTTGTAAAACGAGATTGTCCTTAGAAATTATAAATCAATTGCGCAGAAAATTGCCTTGTGCTCTCATTTGTTCCTTGTTTTTTGAACTGTACATTTTACACATTAGACCATTCAAGGATAAATCTCTATATGAGGGATGTATTATGTCGTTAGATCACCCAGTTTGCATACTCAACTATTCAGATCACTCATCATCCTGTCATTACTTAAGCACTCCTCTGCTCAAACCTCCAATCCACTCCCTTCACGTTGATGGCTTCATAATATAAATTTGTGTATTGTTCAACGACCTCTTAGTATCATTTTTTCGTGCCATATATTTACTGTCTCCATTGTTATTTATTGTCTCCATTGTTTTATATCATGTTGCAAGCGTTACATGTTTTTCCATTCTGGGATTATTTTGATTATTTATATATGTTTATATTGTTTTGTTTTGATATTGTTATATGTTGTATAGTTTCCTTATATTTGTTTATATTGTTTTGTTTCTTTATATTGTTTCATTTTGATATTTCTATGTGTTTCCTTTTTGTTTTGTTTCTTTATATTTTAGTGTTAAATAAATAATTTTGTGAGTTGTATATATATAATTATAATGTTTAGTTTGATAATTGTTATTTTATTTTTATTGTTAGATTGTTAATTATATTGTGAGTTAATTATGTTGTTGTTACATAATGTTAAATTGTTAATTACTATTATATTGTTTTGTTAATAAATATGTGTGTGTGGTTTCTTATATTCTTGTGTAATTAATGTTTTCTTGTTTCATATATGTTGTCATTGTGTTAATAATATATTGTGTGGTGTTTTGTCAAGTATAAATATATATTGTTTCATATTGTAAGTTCTCCGTACACAGCGTTAAATGGAAGACCCATACAAATAAATCTCATTCTTGTACATAAATCCTGTACTAACACATTCATTTTTGTACATAAAACAAAATTAATTGCATAACAACATTGACTTCGCTTTCATTTCCAGGTGTATATTTTCTTGAGGACAAGTTTATGAAGTGTGTTCTTTATGTTACACTACTTTGTCGATATAGGGTTAATTAGGAGTTTTGGGGATTTGTTCTTAAAGATGGTAAATTCCAGTTTAGGTCAGTAGCCCACATACATGAGGGTTTGAGTAACCTCATCCAACTGACTGATTTGAATGTGAGTTTGGGTAAATTATGCATTTACTTTCAAATTGCCTTGCTTGTCTTTCAATCTAGTTTGTTTTAATTTGGTTTTCCTGTAGTTTTGTTTATTTCTTGTACTTGATCTCATTTATTTTACTTTGGATTCCTACACTTTGATTTTAATCCCAACTTTTCTTTCATTCATTCCATTTTGAAGTGTTTTTGTCGGCTTTAGATTAGGCTAGACTAACTCCAATCCTTCACATATTGTGCCTACACCTCGAAGCTTACGAGCCTCGATTGGTAATTTAATGTTGGTAAATTAGTGCATACATTTAACCCTACAGTACCAATCATGCATGTTTCCTATACGCAGAATACGATCATTACACACATCATTTCCTAGCTATCCCTACCTTTCGGGAGACTCTGAGAGAAGTAAGACAAACACCATTTCTAGAGCCCTCTCAATGTACCCACACTACGACCAGCACGCAAGACATTTACTATGTCTCCACGTCAGTAAATGAACGCTTACGACTCCCATGTGCATTATGTTACCATATGTATCATTACACGTATAGGTGTCCACTCATTATTGAAGGACGGAGGCACAAGAAGGTTTCCATCCCAACCATTTCACCACATATAAAACCCCCACTAGACCAAGCCTTGGGCAATCCCCATCCTAGCAATCACAGCGTACCCCCTCCACAGCCCAACCTCCTTCCTTTCACCCCACTTCCCATTTTCGTTCCACCATGATGTGAATACTTCCCATCTAAATTCCCTTGTAAAACCCATTCACAAGATTTTCCCTCCCCCAAATCACCATACACCCAATTTGTATATGGATAATTTGGTTCATGACACCTAGTGAAGCATATCACCCTCCCCCCATAGGTCCACCCACCTCAGATATGAGTGATGATATACAATCATCCTCTCATCTACCTTCCATAGACGATCCTTCCATTATTTCCATGAATCTCACGTCCTCAACCCAACTTACTCCAAAATCACTGTACTCCTTCATTTTTCAATCAGATGAAGACATTTTGGAAGCTTTGTGCACCAGAATACCCATGAGATGTCTTTCACCATCGATCCTTATTCTTATCTCACAATGCCTTTCAACAACACTTAGATGCTCTATTATGTTCCATTGAAGCTAAGGATTGTATCCCCCCTGGCCATGTAGACCGGTTCAAAAACCCAATACATGCACCTGATGCTTTTGAAGAAGGAAATGTGGAAAACATCTCCCCTACAATTAAAATAGACATATATTTCAAACCTAATGTTGTGGAAGAAATCACTCTAGGTGTCGCATTCTCTCTAGAAGAAATCAAAGCGTATAAGGCCTGGTTTTAGGAATTCTGGGATGTTTTCGCATGGTCCTACACAGAAATGCCTAGATTAGACCAAGTCATTGTGGAACATCATATCGAAACCTGGCCCAATATTGATCCCATTCGAAAAAAGAAACATCCACTTCACCCATCCAAAGCTATGTCTATCAAAGCTGAAATCGATAAGTTGTGTGTCATTGGATTCATCTACCCGATAACATACACATCATGGGTTTCCAACCCTATCCCTGTCAACACAAAACAGGGCACTATTAGGGTGTGCACCGAATTTCACGACCTCGATCAAGATTGTCCCAACGACAACTTCCCTACCCCATTCATTGGCCAAGTTATCGATGCTTGCGTCAGCCACAAAGTCCTCTCACTCGTGGATGGGTTTTTCGGCTATAAACAAATTCAAAATCGCCACGCTGACCAATAAAAAACAACGTTCACAACCCCATGGGGCACATTTGAATATCATGTAATTCCCTTCGGAATCAAAAACGTTAGTGCCACCTTTCAACATGCCATGACATATTTGTTTCATGATCTCACTCACATTATCGTCGCATACTTGGATGACCTCATTGATCATTCCAAACAACACTCCCAAAACATAGAAGATCTAAGGATCATCTTTGAACGATGTCGACGACACAATATTTGTCTCAACCCTCTAAAATGTGTATTTTTCATCATTGCAGGTCGCCTATAGGGCTTCATCATCTCACAACAAGGCATCAATGTAGACCTCCTTAAGGTCCAGGCCATCAATGAAATCCCTCCTCCCAAGAACCTATACCAATTTCAAAGCCTCCAAGGCAAAGACAATTTTTTAAGGCGTTTTATTCTCGATTATGGTATCTGTGCCCATGGCTTCTTATTCTTATCACGGTGTGATGTCTCGTTTCAATGGGACCATCATGATCAAACTACATTTGATTCTCTCAAAGAATCACTCAGCAAAGAACCCTTAATTAGTCCCCCAGACTATGATAAGGATTATCTCCTGTACATGTCTACCTCAGAGGTTTCAGTTGCAGGAATGCTTGTCCAAGTAAGAAATGACCAGTGTGAGCATGTCATCTACTATATCAGCATAAATATCTCAACCCCCTCTAAAATACAATCATGAGAAGAATCTTTCCCTTGATGTTGTCCTCGTAGTTTAGAACTTGTGTCACTACATCATGCTTCTCACCACAACCATCGTGGTTGATTCCAATCCTATGCACTATCTTCTTAGTCGCCGCTAGATCAATGGCAAATTCGCTCATTCAATTGTCATTCTACAAGAATACGATCCGGAGTTCACTACTCCCAAAATCAAAAAATCCCTCGTTTTGGCAGAGCTCATGGTTGATTTACCATCCAACTCATCCGACCCTCCTGTCAATGAAAACTTCCCAGATAAACATTTATTTGGCATTTCATCTGATGACCCATGGTACGGGGATATTCTTTTTTATCTCCGAACACAAAATTTTATCCCTCACCTCTCCCGAGATGACCACCGTCGAATCCATCACCAATCCTCACACTACCTCCTCATAAGAGATGTTCTCTATCGTAGGGGTGTCGAAACCATTCTCTGACGATGCCTCGCCATTGAGGAAGTAGAAAAAGTGTTCAATGATTGTCAGAGTGGTGCATGTGGAGGTCACCTCTCTATCATGTCCACTAAACAAAAAATCATTTCGATCAGTTACTTTTGGCCCATCCTATTTCATGATTGCATCCATGCGGTCAAGTGTTGCAACAAGTGTTAGTTGTACGCACATAAATCTTGAGCATCGCCTACTCTTCTCCACCTCGTCATTATTGTTGGCCCCTTTGGTAAATGGGCCATTGATTTCATGACTTGCAACTTCCCTTCAGCAATGGGCACAAGTATATCATAGTCATTATCAACTACTTTACCAAATTGGTAGAATCCATGCCCACCTTCAACAATACAGCAAATACAGTTGCTTGTTTTTTTCTTTAACCACGTCATTTCCCACTTTTGAGTTCCCTACGAGCTAGTGTCTGACCACGGAAAACATTTCGAGAATGAATTTTTCGCTGAGCTCTCTAAAAAATTGGGCTTTACTCATGAGTTTTCATCCCCCTACCACCCACAGTCCAACGGGCAAGTTGAAGCAGTCAATAAATTCATTTAAACAATGTTGCAGCGAATTGTAGATAAGCATAAGACCAACTAGCATCACATGATTTTCTTGGCTTTATGGGAATATCGTATAATAGTCAAAACTTCCACTGGTTTCACTCCTTTCCATCTTGTTCACGGAATGGAAGTCGTCCTCCCCATCAAATGTGAAATACCCACTCTACGCATTACAATCGAGCTCCTACCAGATACAAATCTCATTGAGCAATGATTTCTCACTCTCGAATCTCTCGATGACGATCAACAATCCTCTTTACAAAACAATGAAGAATCCAAGAAATGGTCCAATGCCATCTTTGATCATCAAATATCCCTTCGGTTCTTTACCGAAGGAGACATAGTACTAGCATATGATATCGCACATGACACCCTCGGCAATTTGAATCTCTATGGCAGGGTCCCTATATCATTCATCATTTCCTCACCAAAGGAACCTACATTATGTCTCACCCTAAAGGGGCCACACTTAAGGACCCAGTTAATGGGTTATACCTGAAGAAATTATACCCTTAAGTGTAGCCACTTTACCTTAGGTTTTTCTTTCATTTTCCTAGTGTTTTTAGTCTTTTTTCACACCATGCCCTGTCACAACATGGGCCTAATCATTTGTCCTTGTTTTGGAAAATGAATCCTCCATTCACTTACCACATCAGGTACGCTGATAGTGCCAGCTGTTGGACTCAGAATCTTGCTTCGGCAGCTTGGGCCATTTCCACCTCAGATCATGTATTACTTCACTCCAGTGGTATATGCCTCAGTCCCTCCACCAATAACCAAGTTTAATATGCCACTGTCATTGACCTCCTCTTAGAGGCCAGTCACCTCCATATTTCTCAACTAAGCATCCTCTTGGATTCCCATCTCATCGTCCTAAAATTGAATGATGTGTACGCATCTATGATCCATGCCTATACTACAAGTACCTACAAATTAAACTTTTATCGCAAAATTTTGAGTCAATCACATTTACTCGTATTCCTAGGATCCTAAACACGAAGTTGTAGATCACATCTCTAATCAAATCCTAGATCGGAATTTATCACATTAACATCCATCATCCAAAATTCAGCATTTGTCATCATCATAAAACAAGGAAGCAATCATCACATCACACATATACACAAAAACATATGAAACATCATCATCAAAATATGTACTCATATATATATATATATATATATATATATATATATATATATATGGTTCATGCAGCAGAGGTGGATCTAATATAATCTTCGGTCATAGGAGAATCACCCTCTCCGATAAAAAAAATACACAATACCGACCCGAATGCAAAGTCCCCACTCATAGAAGCAGCACATCTATCCATTTATGCCAACATGGAGGCATGCATAAATGAGCCCATGCATACATATGTCCCTCCATCACCCTCTCCATAATCACCAAGTGCACCCTGAGACACATTATCTCCCCAATGACCCAAAAAACCTCACGATCATCGCACAGAATATCTGGGTCTCTAAAAAATTTATCAGAGCTAAATTTATCGATACCCCACTCATCATAGCATTCCCTAAACAATTCCATGTATCCATCACCACCACCGTCACTCCTGGCGGAATCCTCGACTGGAGCACCAACTCCATCCCCCAGAATGGGAACCCTGTCAGAAAGTAGATATCCATATCTGACATAATGCAGATATCTTGACCTCGTACCTCAAACAATTCTCTCTCTAGCCTCCACATACTAATGATAAACTCCAAGAGCACCTCCTAGGACTAGATCAATGAACAATTGAAGAACCTCAACAAGTTTTCTCACGCTAGTCACCATCGGATCTCATGATCGTTCCCCACTGCCCTTCGTAGGGAATCCCAGTCTGTCTCTCGCCACTAGATCGACATACTCACTCCCTCCATCCAATCCAACAAAACATTGAGTCATCATTCAGGTTCCAGAAAAATCAAAACATCAAAAGGCCTACTTTTCCCCCCTAATTGTCCCCTCTACAATCGCACACTTATTTGTGATTGTTACTCTAATAGGAGCATGTCTTCCATGCATTCTTCCCCACAATAATCATGCACCCACTGCATGACTACTATCTAGAGAGTCACGCACATATGTGTGACTTTCTACCAAATAGTTGCACACATATATGCAATTATTTGTTAGACAGTCATACACATGTTGCACTATCACCACATTCGTGCACACAGTGCGCGACTGTCGCAATTAATCATGTGCACAAGTGTGTGAAGGACAACTACTTTCTCACACGGACCCCTCTACCCACAGACATAAATTCTCATACGTCCCTCTGAACTGCCCCCAATCCCACCCCAACCAAACCTCAACTGTGCGGGAGGTTCTGACAGCTTACCTAGCTCTCTCGCAAGCTGAATTTGATTTCGCATACCCTCGTACCTCTCTAAACCGCATAGAAATAGCTCTCAGACCTCAACTCACGCAAGTACAAATGAGGTAGTATTATGGGCCCCACACCCATCTATACTCCCCTTTTCCAATATTTAGCTCCCCCATTTGGAATCTCGGGAGCTCCATTTCTCACACCTTTTGTGTCACCAGGATATTGATCATGTCATCTACACATCAACATCCTTTGTTCTCTATTTTACCATACAGCCCTGGGGACCCCTTTTGGCACCCCGGAGTCAAGTATGTATGTTTCTTGTTCATTAATCATCAAATAATTGTCATATGTTTTTATTTATCAAATATTTTTCATGTCGGGTATTTGGTTTTTGTGTGTACAAGTACTTTTCACGTGCACCAATCATCCCTTCAATATTGGCCACCCTATGGCCCCTTCAGGTATATGTTCAAAATTTGCATGCACTCACGCCCACTGCAAACAAGTTGCATATCCCATTCATACACCTCGAACATTTACCCTTAGAATCCCCACACCTAGCTCGGTGATACCATCACCTCCATTGCATTCAGGTACTGTCATCCGGTAGCATTCTCACCTCCATGAGTTGTCACACATATATTTACCCTTGGCATATTGACACTCATGCTTTTATATCCATTAGGCTCGGTTTTCCTAGTAGTGTTACACCCCAGAGTAAGAACCTCATACTTCTTCCCCTTCATCATGTTAACCACCCCATTATGGACTCCCACATCATGTTTTTGGTTACACTAAATGCACCTCTACATCCTCATTAACCCTCCATATCATCCAACATCATCCTCCATTCACCTACCTGGTACAGAAACCCACCAATGTGGCCCCCACCCTTCATCAGTTACATTCTCATACTTGCACCCCATGAGGCCAATCCATACTACATTGGGGAAAGTATCATAGATTTAGTAGTGGTAATTATATAAAGAACCTTTCAAATTCCCGCAAGTAGCGTAGATTTTTTCCATCGCACCCAATGGCATATTTTTTCCCTTGGCACACAGCATCCCATGCTACCCTTGGTTGGGGCATTCCCCTTTCCTATTTTCAAATATATCCACATCATATCCCAAATACCGACTCTCATCAACACACATGTCCTACCAATTCGTATTTTGGCCTATCATCCACTCCTTTGCAGTCTCACTCATTCACCATAGTTACCCAAATATCTGGTCGTCCCCTTGACACCATATGATGTTTACGATTTCTTCCATCATTCCACTTTCCCCCAACCAAGGGTTTCCCTCGAGTCCCATACATATCAAATGTCGCTCATGTCACAATTTCATCCATTCCCTCCTCCATTCATCCTCGGATACTTGTTTGATCAAGTTGATGTTGAGAATCCCTCTACTTATTACAGTCATGCCCCTTTCGTGTCAACGTTAGCACAGATTTCCAGGAAGATGGAAATAACTTGGCTCTCAACCCCTCATTACTGATTAGTCTTGAAAGGTACAGAAAGAGTCCTCATTGATTTATGATGTCTTTGACCCCCCTGAAATTCGACCTTAACAAATTTTCATGTTACGGTGGGTCTTACTATGCGACCGTTGCAGTTTTCAGTAATTGTCGAAGACCTCTGAGTTTATTAGGCCATCAATGCCTCTGAATTCTCCATACCTCGATTCAGAGCTTGTTCAGTAATCAGAACCGTCAGTTATCATTATTTGACACCCCCGAGGGTGGTGCAGACATATACCTCATCAACAAGATTTGGTTTATGTCATTTCATTTATGGTTTCATGACACGAGCATGGGGCATGCCCGCCTCATTTGTACATAGCTTTTCATTTCATTTTTTTGGAGAATAATGGTCTCATTATGAATCCCCTTTTCCTACACCGGATCACTCTCACAGTTCCTCTCATTAGTCGCTACAACTCTCTAATTCTATGGCAATATCAACAAAAGAAACATTGATATATTTCATCTATGCCTATGCTCATAACCTCACATATCAGGGGGAATCTGTTATCACCAAAAAAATTTCATTAAAATACAAACAATGGATGAAGAAACAACCAACATGGATACATCATACTCCCAACATTTACAGAATCAACTCTAACAAGATGACCAAAACTATGTAGAAAACCCATAAAGTTGTGCGCACTTCCAACAAATACATCGCATTCACATATGTGCAAGACAAAACAACTCCAAACGCGCACAGTGTGTGATCTGTGCGATTGTGCGTGAAGAAAAACATGTGGATGCGGAAACGATGCATTTATGAATTTGGTCAGGCCTCAACCACTTCCAGGGTGATGTAATTCAAGACAAGACCCCAAGATCGACCCAAAATATCGCTTTGGGATGACTGAAAAGATGGTATGTACCACAAAGGGTCCTCCCATTCACACTTGAAGCAAGTTATAAAATACCTTGTTATGATTCTATAAATATAGGGCCATTGTATACAAAAATAAAAGAAGTTCCTTGTAATGTTATGTTGTTCAAATACTCTTGGAGAAACCACTTTGTTATCTCAAGAATATCTTGGGAAAGTATATCATAGGTAAATCTTTTCTCCTCCTGGAAGGATTTACAATAGAGTTATTCATCATTCTGAATTTAGAATAGGAAAGTAGAAGCTCTAGTTTCAGGGATTCAAGAACCCTCCCTTAGGAGGAATAGGGGATTCATAAATCCCACATTTCTCCTCTTTGTGTTCTCAATTTCAAAATAACATTTTCTATTGGGTAACCGCTCTTTGTTTTCAATAGCATGCATCCTTTGTTGATAGTTGTTTAGTTCATTTTCATTTGTTAAATCATTTTATTTGATTTTTATATATGCTCCTTTGCTTGTGGGTTCACTAACCTACTAACCATTTTTTATGTGTTGTTTAGCTAGTCCAACTGAGCAATCAAGGGTCCTCTTTTTTCTCACCCAAGTGAAAAAAGGAACCCAACACACATATTAAAATTATAAGGTCAAATTCACATGAAGTCTTGCGCCAGGCCACTTATTTTCAAACACTAGAATCATACGACTAATGGCTCCCAACAACGACAAATAGGGAAACAATACACTCTTCAATTAATTTATATATTTCGACAAACTTTCAAGGGTTTCAACCAAACTGATTCACTCAAACTAAACATGGATGATAGATCAAATCAAAATAGTTGTTTGATTCACCTATTATCTTTTTTATGACTCTATTTATTTTTTGTTCATTTATTTACTTCTTAAGATTTTTTATACCAAATGTTTTCCACCACTTATAAGATTCACCATCAAAATTAAGGTTTTCCTGAAAAGGATCCTTACAATGTTATTTTATTATCCTTAACCATTCAATGGGATTGATTTCATATTTATCTTCACCTCCTATAAATTTAGGAATTTTCATTTATTCTTAATTGAGGTCTAACCCAAACCTCAACTTATAACCATAATGTATTAATAAAAATTATCTCAAATAGTTACAATCTATGTTCGAATATAATATTATGTGGTTTCTCTTTCCATTGGCTTTTGAATTATCTGAAACAGACATCCCATTCAAAATTTGTCATAGTTTTAAGTAAACATACCTTTGAAACCTTGAATTCACAGGTGTTTTCTCTACAATGTCACATGTCTGACCAAAATTTAGTGTGCCAAATGAAAGTTATGGTAACTTTCCCAAACCTTGCTTAATTTTTTCCTATTTTGGAGAGAGAACTTGTACAGAGTGTCACACTCCCAATATTTGATATCTAATTTTGAAACTTGTATACAAAAAACTATGTACTTTCCTCTTTCAAGTTCAACTAGTCTCACGAATTTGGATCCTCTATGAAGACACTATGATTTTTATACCCGGAACACTTATTTGACACTAGTTATAGGACTAATCAAAAACCTTATCTTCCACAAAGTGTATCTCCAAAAGTAAAATGACCCAGAAGCTAAAATTTGTACCACTTGTACCTTGGTAAGTCTTATAAACAGCCTCCAAGTTTCCCATTTTGAAGTAGCCTCGAAAAAAATATCTAGTGAAAATTCCATGATCGCTTTATTGAGGAAGTAAAACCATAGGATCGATGCTCTGATACCAAATGTAATGATCCAAAATCTTAAAATATCATAACAGAATAGAAGTACACACCATGTGTAGAATGTGAGCATGGAGAAAAACTCCAAGATAGATAAGTTACACAATAACTATTTAAACAATAGGAGAACCTCCTCCACATAACCAAATACATTTGTACATCACAATTCTCATGTCCCCAATAATGAATACATGCTCTCTATACATACCTATTCATGCTTGCACATGAGGCCCCTTTACTACTAGGCCGACCCTATTACATATATATTTACACATTACTTGTACATTTAGGCTCATATATCCACCCCCTTAGGGTTGTATCATATACATGTATCCCTATATATGCTCCTCTTAGGTCATAACATAGTACCCTCCTTCAAAAAGTTGTGTCCTCGAAGAATTGCAATTAAAGGCCTCACATGTGATGAAACCAAGTAATATGATTTTTTTATGTTCCTGCTTTCTTCATTCCATTGATGATGATCTATCCATCCAAAATTAATTCTTTTCGGTCTTAATCCTTGGTGTCTAGTTGTTGCATAATTTATTTTCCTTTGATTCCATGTATTTTTGTTGTAACTTCTCCAATTTGTAGTGGTTGTTAGTCTCTGATGATATATTGTTTAAGAGTGGTTTTGTGATGCTTTTTTCCATGAATATTGACAAGTATTCCATCTTCTTCGTTCATAATGTTGATATCAATCTTCTTTCCTTCCTTGACATATTTTCTGGTAATGAGGGTGTCAATATGGTTCCACTTTTGACAGTTTTTCTTCACTCTACATGTGCATTTCATCTATATTATTTTCAGAGACAATGTAATCCTTTGTCTTCCTCTCTTGTTCTTTGATTGTTCTAGCCTTGGATATAATACCATCATATTTGGAATGTACATCTTCTATATGGAGTTCAATTTCTTCAAGTATATTTTGGTGACCTTCTTGAATCTTGTCCTATTTCTCCTTTTGAAGTCACAATGTCACCCCATTTATCAAATTTTGACGTCCTTTAATTTTGGATTGCATTTATGATTTTACCTCATCGGTATTAAGGGATTCCTCAACCTTCTTCCAAATTTTCTCTTAAAGTATTTTGGTAGATTGTATTTTCTTTTATTCTTAATTGAGGTCTAAACCAAACCTCAACTTATAAACATATTATATTAATAATAATGATCTCAAATAGTTATAATCCGTGTTCAAATATAATATTATGTTTTTTCTCTTCCCAATGGCTTTTGAATTAGCTCAAATGGACATCCCATTCAAAAGTTGTGATAGTTTTAAGTAAACATACCTTTCAAACCTTGAATTCAAAGGTGTGTTCTCTGCAATGTCACAGGTGTGACCAAAATTTAGTGTGCCAAATGAAAGTTATGGTAACTTTCCCAAACCTTGATGAATTTTGGCCTATTCTCGAGAGCGAACTTGTACAGAATGTCACACTCCCAATATTTGATATCTAATTTTGAAACTTGTATACAAAAAACTACGTACTTTCCTCTTTCCAATGTAACTAGTCTCACGAATTTGGATCCTCTATGAAGAAAATATGATTTTTCTATGTGGAACACTTGTTTGATACTAGTTATAGGACTAATCAAAAACCTTATCTTCCAAAAAGTGTATCTCCAAAAGTAAAATGACCCAGAAGTTGAAATTTGTACCACGTGTACCTTGGTAAGTCTTATAAACAACCTCAAGGTTTACCATTTTGAAGTAAACCCGAAAAAAATGTTATAGCGAAAATTCCACGCTCACTTTATTGAGGAAGAAAAACCCTAGGATCGATGCTCTGATACCAAATGTAATGATCCAAAATACTAAAATATCATAACAAAACATAAGTACACACTATGTATAGAATGTGAGCATGGAGAAAAACTCCAATATAGATAAGTTACACAATAACTATTTAAACAATAGGAGAACCTCCTCCACATAACCAAATATATTTGTACATCACAATTCTCATGTCCCCAATAATGAATACATGATCTCTATATATACCTATTCACACTTGCACATGAGGCCCCTTTACTACTAGGTTGACCCTATTACATATATATTTACACATTACATGTACATTTAGGCTCATATATTCCCCCCCTTAGGGTTGTATCACATAAATGTATCCCTATATATTCTCCCCTTGGGTCATAACATAATACCCTCCTTCAAAAAGCTTTGTCCTCGAAGCTTTGCAATTAAAGGCTTCATATGTGATGAAACCAAGTAATATGATTTTCTTATGTTCTTGCTTTCTTCATTCCATTGATGATGATCTATCCATCCAAAATCAATTATTTTCGGTCTTAATCCTTGGTGTCTAGTTGTTGCATAATTTATTTTCCTTTGATTCCATGTATTTTTTTTGTAACTGTTAGAATATAGATGATTGTGCTCATTTAACCATTGACGATACCCTCGTCAGCCAACCACAGGCCTTAAGCCACCCTCCGACCACCTTGACCTTGACCGAGAAGAGAATTTTGGTTGAAATCAATAGCCAAGAGAGGCTAAATGCAGCAAGAAAAAGAATAGAAACTAAACTGAACAGATGATCCCACCCAGAAGCTAGCGCACCACTTTCCCAGCTCTTCCAGAAAACCTGCGCACCAAACTGTTGTTGCCTTCAACTGCCTGTGTAGATATTGCTCTCACTGCAACTGCTGAGATGACAAATAATGAAACTGGCGCCCTGTATTTATAGTGGACTAGCCAGTCTAACTAGGGCCGACCTGGCCAGTCTAACTGGGCCGACTTGTCCTTCTGGGCATCAATAAATTCAATATAAATATATTTGTTCAGCTGACAACCTGTCTAGGGTTTCCTACAATTCTTTGCTTGCTTCCAGAGGATTCTAGTCTCGTCATAGGTCATAATAGAGGTTCATACCTCCCGAAGATACCATAATATTAACACTCCCTTCTAGCTAGGGAGGTATGGTCTTGAGCACAATAGACCATTCAACTGGTAGCACCACGATCACCTGTCATTATTATCCGACTGGATAATCTCCTATGACAACTGGTACAATATCAATGTATAGAACACACCTATGTCTATTCCAGTAGTACACAACTACTCAGACTTTGTGAAACACAATCACAAACTATCCTTCATAACAAATAGCAACCTGCATATAAACAATGTTATGATAAAAATTGTATCATCTGGGCCAATGTTTCACTCACATCTATGAGATCTGAAAGAATGTCTTCCACCACAGTAGTCTTCATCTGCATAGAAACAAGGTTATGATAAAACTGAATCATCTGTGAGATCTGAAAGAATGTCTGCCCTCAGTATAGAATATCAACACTGGGCTATCTGCCCCATTCTTCTCAACCAAGGAAGAAGGATTGTTTCTGATTTTTGAACCTGGACCATTTCCCACCCTAGGCCATTCTTCCGACACTAAACAAAGTGTAACCTGGAGAGAATGAGTATGCCCTCGAGAAATGCTTGGACCATTCCTTACCCTGGGCCATTCCTCTG
>ML830908.1:27887-38652 GCA_009831015.1 Picea engelmannii | reverse complement strand
TGCCATGATAACACCTTTTCATCTATGAAGGCTATTATGTTTCCTTTGTCTTCTAAACATGATATTGATACAAGATTCTTTTCTAAACCAGGTACATATAGAACATTGCTTAAGTGAACATGATTACTTGATTCCAATTTGATAGAGGCTTGTCCAAATCCTTCGACGGGGTAGGTGCTTTTCTCTCCAAGCTCCACTTTGTATGATGTTTCTCTCATTTAGATCTGAGAGTCTAGCTTGATCTCCCATCATGTGCCTGGAAGCTCCACCGTCGATTATCCACATATCGTCTTCAATTGTCCCGGTAAGTGCTGAGTAATGTAAGAGACTGATTGTTTCGCACATGTCTTTGATTGACTGATAACTGGTCATGCCTTGATCCAAAAATTCAACTGCATCTTTTCTCTCTTCTGAGAAAGTCAATAGGTGCGCTGAGTTAGGGTGCATCTAGATATCTTCTCCTTGAGCAAGATGCTCCATCACAAGGTTTCGGATCTGAGAATTAGGATTTTTGCAACTGCTACTACTAGTAACCCTAGCTGCAGTTCTTTGGAAGTTGCTCCTGCTAGTAACCCTAGCGGCAGTTCCTCAATGAGATCAATACCTAGCGGTTATGTTTCCTTCCAGTGTTTTAGGCTGACTGAAGGGGGTGTGGGCCCATAACTTGTTAGAATATAGAGGATTGTGCTCGTTTAACCATTGATGATACCCTCGTCACCCAACCACAGGCCTTAAGCCACCCTCCGAGCACCTTGACCTTGACCGAGAAGAGAATTCTGGCTGCAATCAATAGCCAAGAGAGTCTAAATGCACCAAGCAAAAGAATAGAAACTAAACTGAACAGATGATCCCACCCAGAAGCTAGCGCACCACTTTCCTAGCTCTCCCAGAAAACCTACGCACCAAACTGTTGTTGCCTGCAACTGCCTGCGCAGATATTGCTCTCATTGCAACTACTGAGATGAAAAATAATGAAACTGGCGCCCTGTATTTATAGTGTACTGGCCAATCTAACTGGGGCCGACCTGGCCAGTCTAACTGGGTCGACTTGTCCTTCTGGGCATCAATAAATTCAATATAAATATATTTGTTCAGCCGACAACCTGTCTAGGGTTTCCTTCAATTCTTTGCTTCCTTCCGGAGGATTCTAGTCTCGTCATAGGTCATAATAGAGGTTCATACCTCCCGAAGCTACCATAATATTAACAGTAACTTCTCCAATTTCTAGTGGTTGTTAGTCTCTGATGATATATTTTTTAAGAGTGGTTTTGTGATGATTTTTTTCATGAATATTGACAAGTATTCAATCTTCTTCCTTCGTAATGTTGATATCGATCTTCTTGCCTTCCCTGAAATGTTTCCTGGTAATGAGGGTGTTGATATGGTACCACTTTTGACAGTTTTTCTTCACTCTGCATGTGCATTTCATCTATATTATTTTTGGAGACAATGTAATCCTCTATCTTCCTTGCTTGTCCTTTGATTGTTCTAGCCTTGGATATAATACCATCATATTTGGAATGTACATCCTCTACATGGAGTTCAATTTCTTCAAGTATATTTTGGTGACCTTCTTGAATCTTGTCATCTTTCTCCTTTTCAAGTTGCAATGTCATCCCATTTATCAAATTATAACGTCCTTTAATTCTGGATTGCATTTCTGATTTTACCTCATCATTATTTATGGATTCCTCAACCTTCTTGCAAATTTCCTCTTAAAGTATTTTGGTAGATTTTTCATCTAAGATCTTTGTTTCTTCTTGATTTTGAAAATTCTTATTTTCTTCTTTCAAACTCTTAACCTCATCCAGTAGTATTTTATTATGGTTTCCTAATCTACATATATCTTCATCTTTATTTTTCAAATCTTCCCCTGAATCATCATTTTTCCACTATGTTTTTCTATTATTTTATTGTTTTAAGTTCTTAACCTCCTTAATGAGTGATTCATTAAAGGATCGTATCTTAGATAACTCATCACCCTTCTTCTTAATCTTGTCCTTTTCTTATTTTAATTCATCTTGAATTCTATAAAATTCATACATTTGTGTATCCCTAATCCATTTATCTGAGAAGGGTTTTTCAAATTCTTCCCATGTGGAGTAGAGTCTAGTATCTTCATCAAGGATTCTCCTACACTTATAAGATTCACCATAAAACTTAAGGTTTTCTTGAAAAGGATCCTTACAATGTTATTTTATTATCCTTAACCATTCCATGGGATTGATTTCATATTTATCTTCATTTCCTGTAAATTTAGGTGTTTCCATTTATTCTTAATTGAGTTCTAACCCAAACCTCAACTTATAACTATAATATATTAATAATAATGATCTCAAATAGTTATAATATGTGTTTTAATATAATATTATGTGTTTTATCTTTCCAATGGATTTTCAATTAGCTCAAACGTACATCCCATTCAAAAGTTGTGATAGTTTTAAGTAAACATGCATTTGAAACCCTGAATTCACAGGTGTTTTCTCTACAATGTCACGGGTCTGACCAAAATTTAGTGTGCCAAATGAAAGTTATGGTAATTTTCCAAAACCTTGCTTAATTTTGGCCTATTCTGGAGAGCGAACTTGTAATGAGTGTCACACTCCCAATATTTGATATCTAATTTTGAAATTTGTATACAAAAAACTATGTACTTTCCTCTTTCCAATGAAACTAGTCTCACGAATTTGGATCCTCTATGAAGACAATATGATTTTTCTACCCAGAACACTTGTTTGACACTATTTATAGGACTAATCAAAAGCCCTATCTTCGAAAAAGTGTATCTCCAAAAGTAAAATAACCCAGAAGCTAAAATTTGTACCATGTGTACCTTGGTAAGTCTTATAAATAGCCTCCAAGCTTCCCTTTTTGAAGTAGCCCCAAAAAAAAGTTATAGCGAAAATTCCACGATCACATTATTGAGGAAGAAAAACCATAGCATCGATGCTCTGATACCAAATATAATGATCCAAAATCTTAAAATATCATAACAGAACAGAAGTACACACCATGCATAGAATGTGAGCGTGGAGAAAAACTCCAAGATACATAAGTTACACAATAACTATTTATACAATAGGAGAACCTCCTTCACATAACCAAATACATTTGTACATCACAATTCTCATGTCCCCAATAATGAATACATGATCTCCATATATACATATTCACACTTGCACATGAGGCCCCTTTACTACTAGGTCGACCCTATTACATATATATTTACACATTACTTGTACATTTAGGCTCATATATTCCCCCCCTTAGGGTTGTATCATATATATGTATCCCTTTTTTATGCTCCCCTTGGGTCATAACATACTACCCTCCTTCAAAAATCTTTGTCCTCGAAGATTTTCAATTAAAGGCTTCACATTTTATGAAGCCAAGTAATATGATTTTCTTATGTCCCTACTTTATTCATTCCATTGATGATGATATATCCATCCAAAATCAACTATTTTCTGTCTTAATCCTTGGTGTATAGTTGTTGCAAAATTACTTTTCCTTTGATTCCATGTATTTTTGTTGTAACTTCTCCAATTTGTAATGGTTGTTAGTCTCTGATGATATATTGTTTGAATATTGACAAGTATTCCATCTTCTTCATTTATAATGTTTATATCAACCTTCTTGCCTTCCTTGAAATGTTTTCTGGTAATGAGGGTGTCGATATGGTTCCACTTTTGACATTTTTTCTTCACTCAACATGTTCATTTCATCTATATTATTTTCAAAGACAATGTAATCCTCTATCTTCCTTTCTTGTTCTTTGATTGTTCTAGCCTTGGATATAATACCATCATATTTGGAATGTACATCCTTGGAGTTCAATTTCTTCAAGTATCTTTTGGTGACCTTCTTGAATCTTGTCATCTTTCTCCTTTTGAAGCTACAATGTCACACCATTTATCAAATTCTGACGTCCTTCATATTCTGGATTGCATTTCTGATTTTACCTCATCAGTATTTAGGGATTCCTCAACCTTCTTGCAAATTTCCTCTTAAAGTATTTTGGTAGATTGGTCATCTAAGATCCTTGTTTCTTCTTGAATTTGACAATTCGTATTCTCTTCTTTCAATCTCTTAACCTCATCCAGTAGTGTTTCATTATGTTTTCCTAATCTATATATATCTTCATCTTTCTTTTTCAAATCTTCCCTTGAATCATCATTTTTCCACTATGTTTTTCTATTCTTTTCTTGTTTTAAGTTCTTAACATCCTTAATGAGTGATTCATTAAAGGATCGTATCTTATATAACTCATCACCCTTCTTCTTAATATATTCCTTTGATTATTTTAATTCACCTTGAATTCTATACAATTCCTCCATTTGTGTATCCCTAATACATTTATCTGAGAAGCGTTTTTCAAATTCTTCTCATGTGGAGTAGAGTCTAGTATATTCATGAAGGCTTTTCCACCACTTATAAGATTCACCATCAAACTTAAGGTTTTCCTGAAAAGGATCCTTACAATGTTATTTTATTATCCTTAACCATTTCATGGGATTGATTTCATATTTATCTTCAGCTCCTGTCAATTTAGGTATTTCCATTTATTCTTAATTGAGGTCTAACCCAAACCTCAACTTATAATCATAATATATTAATAATAAATATCTCAAATAGTTATAATCCATGTTCGAATATAATATTATGTGTTTTCTCTTTCCAATGGATTTTGAATTAGCTCAAATGGACATCCCATTCAAAAGTTGTGATAGTTTTAAGCAAACATACCTTTCAAACCATGAATTCACAGGTGTTTTCTCTATAATGTCACAGGTCTGACCAAAATTAGTGTGCCAAATGAAAGTTATGGTAACTTTCCCAAACCTTTCTGAATTTTGGCCTTTTATGGAGAGAGAACTTGTATAGAATGTCACACTCCCATTATTTGATATCTAATTTTGAAACTTGTATACAAAAAACTATGTACTTTCCTCTTTCCAATGCAACTAGTCTCACGAATTTGGATCCTCTATGAAGACAATATGATTTTTCTACTCGGAACACTTGTTTGACACTAGTTATAGGAATACTCAAAAACCTTATCTTCCACAAAATGTATCTCCAAAAGTAAAATAACCTAGAAGCTCAAATTTGTACCATGTACCTTGGTAAGTCTTATAAACAGCCTCCAAGTTTCCCATTTTGAAGTAGCCCCAAAAAAACGTTATAGAAAAAATTCCACGATCACTTTATTGAGGAAGCAAAACCCTAGGATCGATGCTCTGATACCAAATGTAATGATCCAAAATTTTAAAATATCATAACATAAAATAAGTACACACCATGTATAGAATGTGAGTGTGGAGCAAAACTCCAATATAGATAAGTTACACAATAACTATTTAAACAATAGGAGAACCTCCTCCACATAACTAAATACATTTGTACATCACAATTCTCATGTCCCCAATAATGAATACATGATCTCTATATAAACCTATTCGCACTTGCACATGAGGCCCCTTTACTACTAGGTCGACCCTATTACAGATATATTTACACATTACTTCTACATTTAGTCTCATATATTCCCACACTTAGTGTTGTATCATATACAGTTATCCCTATATATGCTCCCCTTATGTCATAACATAGTACCCTCCTTCAAAAAGATTTGTTCTCAAAGCTTTTCAATTAAAGGCTTCACATGTGATGAAACCAAGTAATATGATTTTCTTATGTTCCTTCTTTCTTCATTCCATTGATGATGATCTATCCATCCAAAATCAATTATTTTTGGTCTTAATCCTTGGTGTCTAGTTGTTGCATAATTTATTTTCCTTTGATTCCATGTATTTTTGTTGTAGCTTCTCCAATTTGTAGTGGTTGTTAGTCTATGATGATATATTGTTTATGAGTGGTTTTGTGATGCTTTTTTCCATGAATATTAACAAGTATTCCATCTTCTTCCTTCATAATGTTGATATCGATCGTCTTTCCTTCCTTGAAATGTTTTCATGTAATGAGGGTGTCGATATGGTTCCACTTTTGACAATTTTTATTCACTTTGCATGTGCATTTCATCTATATTATTTTCAGATACAATGTAATCTTCTATCTTCCTTTCTAGTTCTTTGATTGTTCTAACCTTGGATATAATACCATCATATTTGGAATGTACATCCTATAGATGGAGTTCAATTTCTTCAATTATATTTTGGTGACCTTCTTGAATCTTGTCCTCTTTCTCCTTTTGAGGCTGCAATGTCAACCCATTTATCTGATTATGATGCCCTTTAATTCTAGATTGCATTTATGATTTTACCTCATCATTATTTAGGGATTCCTCAACCTTCTTGCAAATTTAATTTTAAAGTATATTGGTAGATTGTTCATCTAAGATCCTTGTTTCTTCTTTATTTTGACAGTTCTTATTTTCTTTTTTCAATCTCTTAACCTCATCCAGTAGTGGTTTATTATGGTTTCCTAATCTACATATCTCTTCATCTTTCTTTTTCAAATATTCCCTTGAATCATTATTTTTCCACTATGTTTTTATATTCTTTTCTTTTTTTAAGTTCTTAACCTCCTTAATGAGTGATTCATTAAAGAATTGCATGTTAGATAACTCATCACCATTCTTCTTAATATATTCCTTTTCTTATTTTAATTCATCTTGAATTTTATACAATTCCTCCATTTGTGTATCCCTAATCCATTTATCTGAGAAGGGTTTTTAAAATTCTTCCCATGTGGAGTAGAGTCTAGTATCTTCATCAATGCTTCTCCACCACTTATAAGATTCACCATCAAACTTACGTTTTTCCTGAAAAGGATCCTTACAATGTTATTTTATTATCATTAACCATTCCATGGGATTGATTTCATATTTATGTTCATCTCCTGTAAATTTAGGTATTTCTGTTTATTCTTAATTGAGGTCTAACCCGAACATCAACTTATAATCATAATATATTAATAATAATGATCTCAAATAGTTTTAATTTGTGTTCGAATATAATATTATGTGTTTTCTCTTTTCAATGGATTTTGAATTAGCTCAAAAGTACTCCCATTCAAAAGTTGTAATAGTTTTAAGTAAACATACCTTTGAAACCCTGAATTCACAGGTGTTTTATCTACGATGTCACAGGTTTGACCAAAATTTAGTGTGCCAGATGAAAGTTATGGTAACTTTCCCAAACCTTGCTAAATTTTGGCCTATTCTGGAGAGTGAACTTGTACAGAATGTCACACTCCCAATGTTTGATATGTAATTTTGAAACTCGTATACAAAAAACTATGTACTTTCCTCTTTCTAATGCAACTAGTCTCGCGAATTTGGATCCTCTATAAAGACAATATGATTTTTATACCCGGAATGCTTATTTGACACTAGTTATAGGACTAATCAAAAACCCTATCTTCCACAAAGTGTATCTCCAAAATTAAAATGACCCAAAAGCTGAAATTTGTACCACATGTACCTTGATAAGTCTTATAAACAGCCTCCAAGTTTCCCATTTTGAAGTAGCCCTGAAAACAAATTATAGCAAGAATTCCACGATCACTTTATTGAGGAAGAAAAACTCTAGGATCGATGCTCTGATACCAAATGATACCAAATGTAATGATCCAAAATATTGAAATATCATAACAGAACAGAAGTACACGCCATGTATAGAATGTGAGTGTGGAAAAAAAACTCCAAGATAGATAAGTTACACAATAACTATTTAAACAATAGGAGAACCTCCTCCACATAACCAAATACATTTGTACATCACAATTCTCATGTCCCCAATGATGAATACATGATCTTTATATATACCTATTCACACTTGATCATAAGTCCCCTTTACTACTAGGTCGACCCTATTACATATATATTTTCACATTACTTGTACATTTAGGCCCATATATGCCCCCCTTGGGGTCATATAATATACATGTATCCCTATATATACTTGTTGATATATGGTAGTTGCGGGAGGTATTTACCTCCACATGTAAACCTAACGAGGATAGAATACTTCGGGAAGCAATAAGAAACCCTAATGAGTTGGATAATAACCCTAGAAGACTCGTCGGCTCAAGAAGATAATTTATATTAGGTTATTAGCCTCCAAGAGAAGAAGTTGGCTAGAAATAATAATATATACTAAACAGACAGATACCCAGAATGAGAATTCGACCCAGGCGGTTAGCTAGAATTAGTATAAATACAAGAGGCCAATTCTCATTCTAGCAGGCAGTCTCAGAATTGCATAGCAGCAACTTGTGTGCACTGTAGTGCCCAGTCTTGTGCGCAGGTTTGAGGAGAGCTACCATTGCAGCTGCTGCAGCTAGCAGATCACGTTTGGCTTGAACTATCTCTTGGTTAGGGTTTCGAATATCTGATCAGCTCTTGTTGGTGAGTTATCCTTGGGGAAAGGTGCACTACCCTTTGTTTGTCTATCTAGCCTAGGGTTTTCTTCCGGAGTGATTCTCTGTCAAGGTTAAGGTGCTCAGAGGGTGGCTTTAACTTATGGTTGGGTGATCTGAAATTGGATCCAGAAGCCTGACAGGGCTTGAAAAATGCTCAAAAATGAAAGTGTTCAGAATACGATGAAACCTATTCCATTGCGTCCGTCTCGTCTTCCTGATTTCGGCGGTATATTTACTTCGTCAAACGGGCTCCGTATGAGAAAGATATCACGTTCTGTCCGAAAAGCCAAACAGGTAAAAAAAGGGATGAATGTACAGTCCGTACAGTCCACGTGTCATGCTGACTGTGCAGACCGTACAGTCTGTACAGGTGACGTGGCAGCTCCAGCAGATGACACGTGGCAGCCTCAGGTGACGACACATGGCAGAGCGTGGCAGGTCGGTTTGGCATAGGGATGGACCAATGAAGGGGTGACACGTGTCACCACTATAAGGGTGACATGTGGCACAGATGACGTGGCAGACTGACAGGGCAGTATGGCAGGGATGGCATGGCAAGGTGACATGGCATTACAGTAGATGACATGGAAGCACGTGGGCTAATCAGCAATCGACACGTGTCATGTTTTGGTTGGTTGGTTAGGTGCCACATGGCCCAGTCGTGGGCTGCCACGTGGCACCCTGTGGTTGGTTGTTGGTTTTATGTGTAAAATTTGTGGGTCGAACCCGCGACCTCCCTCCGGGGCAGTGGACTGGCAGGGTTGGGCTAACCGCCCGCCCGGCCGGTGGTTCTTGTTATCCATACGGCAACAATAATATGTGTGTTGGTTTGAATGTTTAACCAGCGGGAAAAAGGGTCGGGGCTTAGCCCCAGCCCTCGGCGCACACCACACGACCATGACCATAGAACCTGGAGCGTGGCGCATTGGCGGGACCGTTACCACATAGAACCCGCGGTTGTAACCGTTAGCCCGTGGTCGTATGCCTACGCGCCATGATCGGGAGCTAGCAGTTGACGTGGTTACAACAGTTAATCTGTGGGCCTATGCAAAGGCGCCACGACCAGGAGCCAGCAGAGGGAGAGGGCCAGCGCATGGGCGCGTGGCCCTATGGAGGTCCATATAACCATTAATAGGGGGCGCGCGCCAGGCTTAGGGGTCTATTTTTAAAATAAAGTGGGTTTTATGCCTAATTATTGGCTTTTAATTGTTATTTAGCCTATTTTTAATGGATTTTCTCCATTTTGGGGGGATATTGGGCATTTTGGGAGGAAGTTGGAGGTGAGCAACCAACTTCAAAGCTATATAAACCAGGCCTATTTGAGGCCATGGGAGAGCATTCAGAGCAGAGTTATGCTGAGGAGAAGCCAAGCCAAAGCCATTTTGATGCAGAGAAGCTTTTGAGAAGGAGACGTTGTCGGATCATTTCTGGGAGCTCCGGACGTCTGTTTTGCGTGTCGTTTTCTTTGCAGGGTTCTAGAGATCTGGAAGAACATGACCAGATCAGTATTGTATCCATTTGGCATTGCAGCAATGTATTTTTGATCTCTTGAACATAAATAAAGAAGCCTCCCCACAGAGACAAAGGCCCGGAGACGTAGGCAAAGTTGTGTCGAACTCCATTATCAATCTGCGTGTTATGGTTTGTTGTCTTTTATTTCATTTCAGATCTACATATGTGTATATGGCTGTCATAATTCCTCTTCTTTCCTCATTCTTTCACTAAGTTTCTCAAATGGTTAATTAACGCATGCAAAATTAAAACTCAACCATAGTCATTAAAAGATCCTACGGATCAAGTGGTATCAAAACTAGTTGACATTTGGATTTGAGTTTTGCATGTTAACCAGGGAAAAGCTACAGCGTGGTGAAGGCGAGCTTGTTGCAGAGAATCCATTAATTGGATTGATAAAAATATCTTCTCATAGCGAGAAGATGGCATCGGAAGAAGGGATTTCTCAAGATGAGAAAGAGTTCCGGAAAACATTCCTTGCTATGTTGGAGATGGTGAAAGTTTTGTATGAAGATTACTTGGAACAGAAGCAACCAGTTTTGGGTGATTCTTCAAAGGGAAAAAGTGAAGAGGAAGAGGACCATCCTCAGATTCCTCCTTCACCTCCATCAACACCTCCTTCTTCTCCTTCTTCTTCAAGTTCAAGTTCTAAATCTAGTGGAAAGAAAAATGTTCATAAGAATAAACATGAAATGTCATTGTTAAAACTTGATGTAAAATTTGATTTGCCCATATATGATGGTGAAGTAAATGCAGAAAAACTTGATAACTGGATCAGGCAGATGGAGGTATACTGCAGTGTGCAACAGATCAAGGATGAGGCCACACAAATCAAATTGGCATCTTTGAGACTTGCAGGTACAGCTCT
>ML830908.1:15645-27389 GCA_009831015.1 Picea engelmannii | reverse complement strand
GTTCAAGCTACGTATATTGAAGTAGGGAAAGCAGGTGTGTCAGGGGAATCGTCGTCTTCGAGGAAAGAGGACAAGAGGAAAAGGCATGGCAATGGCAAGAATGCAAATGCAGTGACAAAGAAGGAAGGAAAGCCCTCTTGCAACCATTGCGAGAAAGAGGGACATGATGAGGACAGATGTTGGCAGTTGCATCCCGAGAAGAGGCCAAAGTGGTTCAAAGAAAAGAAGGAAAGGCAAACAGTTGCAACGACATCAAAACCCACGGACTTGGGATCAGATTCAGGTGATGAGTCAAAGATCTCATTGGTTGGTATGACAGGTAAAAATGGTGAAGACATTGATTGTAGAAGCAAGTTGTTTCATATAAGGGTAATCATGTGCCACACTAAGATAGACACATTAATCGACAGTGGATCTCAATCTAATCTAATCTCAGAAGAATTGGTTAAACAATTGGGATTAAAAACACAAACTCATCATAAGCCTTACACACTTAAATGGGTGAGCAATCATCATCAGATGCACATAACAAAGCAGTGCACAATCAAATTTGCAATTTCATCTAAGTATGTGGAAGAAGTAACTTGTGATGTTGTGTCGTTAAGAGAATGTGGAATGATCTTAGGTAGTCCATACTTATTTGATCGTAAGGCAATCTTCTACAGGGCAAAGAATCAATATCAATTCACTAAAGCAGGTCATGATTATGTGGTTCATGCTCATCATGTTAAAGCAAATAAAACACTTCAAACAATGGAACAGTTAAAGAAGGCAGTGCAAGCAAGCAAACCAATAATTGTTTCAAATGCAGTAATTGATCTTAAGCAAGAACAAGACATGGTTGTTGAATGGAAAATCAATCATAAGTTGCTTCAAGATAAGCTCATGTCGTGCAGATATCTAAAATATATCAGTTCATTTGCAGTCATCTTTTTGATGATGTTATTAGCAATGTTTTATACATGGATGATAGTAGCTTCAGTAAAATGTAACAGGGTTCAAATGGCTAACAATATACTAGCAGTTGGCATGATGGTGTTACAGTTGATCTTGATAAGACAGATGCACAGGACAGAGTTCAGAGACAGTAGACAAGTCGGGTGGCCTATCCCGAGCTTGTTGACTGGTCAGTAACCTTTTGGGGACCAAAAGGTCTTTTTGTGGGGAGGTGTGATCCGAAATTGGATCCAGAAGCCTGACAGGGCTTGAAAAATGCTCAAAAATGAAAGTGCTCGGAATACGACGAAACCTATGCCATTGCGTCTGTCTCCTCTTCCTGATTCCGACGGTATATTTACTTCATCAAACGGGCTCCGTATGAGCAAGATATCACATTCTTTTCGAAAAGCCAAACAGGTAAAAAAAGGGATGACTGTGCAGTCCATACAGTCCACATGTCATGCTGAATGTGTAGACCGTACGGTCCATACAGGTGACGTGGCATCTCCAGCAGATGACACAAGGCAGCCTCGGGTGATGACACGTGGCAGAGCGTGGCAGGTCAGTTTGGCGTACGGATGGACCAATGAAGGGGTGACACGTGTCACCACTGTAAGGGTGACATGTGGCATAGATGACGTGGCAGACTGACAGGGCAGTACGGCAGGGATGATGTGGAAAGGTGACATGGCAGTATGGAAGATGGTGTGGCAACAGGTGGGCTAATCAGCAATCGGCACGTGTCATGTTTTGGTTGGTTGGTTAGGTGCCACGTGGCCCAGTCGTGGGCTGCCACGTGGCACCCTGTGGTTGGTTGTTGGTTTTATGTGTAAACGTTGTGGGTCGAACCCGCAACCTCCCTCTGGGGCAGTGGACTGGCAGGGCTAGGCTAACCTCCCGCTCGGCCGGTGGTTCTTGTTATCCATACGGCAGCAATAATATATGTGTTGGTTTGAATGTTTAACCGGCAGGAAAAAGGGTCGGGGCTTAGCCCCAGCCCTCGGCGCACACCACACGACCACGACCATAGAACCTAGAGCGCGGCGCATTGGCGGGACCATTGCCACATAGAACACGTGGTTGTAACCGTTATCTCGTGGCCGTATGCCTACGCGCCACGACCGGGAACCAGCAGTTGGCGTGGTTACAACAGTTAAGTCGTGGGCCTATGCAAAGGCGCCACGACTAGGAGCCAGTAGAGGGAGAGGGCCAGTGCATGGGCGCGTGGCCCTATGGAGGTCCATATGACCATTAATAGGGGGCGTGCGCCAGGCTTAGGGGTCTATTTTTAAAATAAAGTGGGTTTTATGCCTAATTATTGGCTTTTAATTGTTATTTAGCCTATTTTTAATGGATTTTCTCCATTTTTGGGGGATATTGGGCATTTTTGGAGCCTAAATTTTGGGAGGAAGTTGGAGGTGAGAAACCAACTTAAAAGATATATAAACCAGGCCTGTTTGAGGCCATGGGAGAGCATTCAGAGCAGAGTTATGCTGAGGAGAAGCCAAGACAAAGCTATTTTGATGCAGAGAAGCTTTTGAGAAGGAGACGCTGTCGGATCATTTCTGGGAGCTCCGGACGTCCGTTTTGCGTGCCATTTTCTTTGCAGGGTTCTAGAGATTTGGAAGAACATGACCAGATCAGTCTTGTAGCCATTTGGCATTGAAGAAATGTATTTTTGAGCTCTTGAACAGAAATAAAGAAGCCTCCCTACAGAGACAAAAGCCCGGAGACGTAGGAAAAGTTGTGCCGAACTCCATTATCAATCTGCGTGTTATGGTTTGTTGTCTTTTATTTCATTTCAGATCTGCATGTGTATATGGATGTCATAATTCCTCTTCTTTCCTCATTCTTTCACTAAGTTTCTCAAATGGTTAATTAACGCATGCAAAATTAAAACTCAACCATAGTCATTAAAAGATCCTACGGATCATTGGGTGACAATAGAGATATTGTCAATGGTAAAATGAGCACATCCATTATATTCTAACAGGTTATGGGCCCACACTTCCTTCATTTAGTCTAACCACTGGAAGGAAACATAGCCAGAAGGATATTAAGCTCGTTGAAGAACTGTCGCTAGGGTTTCTAGCAGGAGCAGTCACCAAAGCATTGTCGCTAGGGTTACTAGCAGGTGCAGTTGCAGAAACCCTAATCCTCTCGTTGAGACACCTTAAGTGAAGAGATTTACCTAATCTCCGGACAGATCAGTGTGCCTTAGCGTAGCGCATCTCCTTGTACTCTCAACAAGCCAAGACGTCAAGTTTGAGTTTGTGGTCAAATCTAGGGTTTGACCAAGTCAAAGCAGCCATGACTTATTCTATGAAGTCAGAGAACAAGTTAGATGGAGCCTCTAACTTTAGAGCATGGAAGACAAGGATTGACCTCGTCCTTTCCAAGAATAAAGTGTTGGATATCGTGAAAGGAAAGATCAGGGAACCAGAGTTTGAAGAAGGAAAAGAGAAGGAACCACATAACGTTGCAGTTATGGAGAAGTTCAAAGACGGTGACATCAATGCCATGAGTATCATAGTGGAATCTATAAAATACCACTTGATACCCTACATCTCCCATCTTGACTCATTGAAGAAGATGTACAATGCCCTAACAAATCTCTTCTCGGTCAGAAACATTGGACAAGTTATGAGTCTGAAGAATGAGCTCTATGACATGAAGATGAATGATGAGGACATCATAACATCATACTTTGTGAGGATATCCCAGTTAAGATATCAACTACAAGCTATTGAAGAGATCATTTCAGAGAATGAATTGGTAAACATAGTACTTAATGGTCTTCCCAAGACATGGGATGCAATTGCCGCAAGAATGAACACAAGAAAGGAGTATCCTACATTTGAAGAACTTTGGACTTGTTGAGCTCAAGAAGAATCCAGGATCAGTGCAAAAGAGAAACCCCAAAAGAAGTATGATGATCAGGGCTTCACAGCAAGATTCAAGAATTTCAAGAACAAAAGAAAGTTTGGCTCAAGGATGAAGCCAAATCAAGAGAAAGACATTTCAAAAATACAATGCTTCAACTGTCGAAAGTATGGTCACTACAAGAATCATTGTCCCAAAATAAAATAAAAAAAGGAAGGAGAAACATGAAGCATCAGTTGTCGAATAAAAAGAACCTACAAAGAAGACTAAGCGGGATGAAAGAGACTTATTTTTTTGAAGGTAACAATACTCTTCTTATTTCTTGTACATATCTTGTTTGCATCGTATCTGTACATATCTTGTATTTATATCTTCTGGAAGATAATGTATTCCAAGAAGAACTATACCTATGGAAGAACAACAAGATAAGGATAAATATCATTACATAATACATATGAAAGGATGAAATACGTCGAATCAATCATGAAGAGTCTTAGAAGAAGCAAAGACATAAAGAAGTCAGAGAAATAATTATAATGTTTTGTAGAAGACAACAAGACGGAAGCGTGGACTCTGTTAGACAGAGAGAGCCAATTATATATTGCAGAAGACAATAGGGATGCAGACGGAAGCATGGACTCTATTAGACGGAGGGAGTCGATTATATGCACTCATACATGAAGCAAGGATGCGGAGGGAGATAATCCTATGATCCATTAAAAATGATGAAGTATGGTAGCATCCATGAAAGACAGTACGTGTTCAGTTCAACCGCAGAAGAAGACCTCTTCGAAGAAAATCCTTAAAGCATCCCTGGTTGTCCATCCAGATCCATGATCCTATGATAAAAGAAAGAAGTGAAATATTTAGGGCATGGAATCTATAAGCAACTCCATGGACCCAAGAGCTAAAGGAAAAACATGAGGAAGAACATGAAGATTCCAAGAAACAAGAAAAGCCAGAACAACCAGTCATTATATCACAAGATTACCAACCTGACATGAACTCACTAAAAGCAATCAAGCAGAGGAACTGAAAATTTTGATGAAGAACAGTGTACGGAAGACTTATAAATGAAAGCATTGCAAGATCCAGAACTAGAGGTTCTCCCAGATGGAGGGAGAAGACTATGATGATTACTCGTTTCGATAAACCAAACATATCTTTACACGAGTCAATATCCATGAGTTGGAGTTCTACATCAGATAAATGCAAAGAATGTTCTCCAGAGAAATTGAGCAAAGAGCATATGAAGAGAAATCTCAAGACTTTGAGGCATACCAGAAAGAGACCCTTGTATGAAGATGGAAGAAAATAACTTGGTGGAGAACCTCAAGTGCACAGCAGAAGCGTGGTGAATATTTCCTATAACAAGATATTGTATCAAGATGATTACTCAGAAGATCAAATCTCATGATGAAAAAAGAAGTGCCACATGGATATGTTCCAGTTTTCCAACAATGATATATTTTATTGATCAGAGCTACATGAAGCCTTCAAAGAAGACCAGTGCTCCAAAATGAAGTACATTTGAAATCAATCATTACATTATCCGTGATGAAGTTCAGAAAGGAGAAAGAGGTTCTCCAATACATATCTCCATAGATGAGCAGATAAACAGACATCTTGGTAAAGCTTATGTCCAAGATAAAAGAGTTTGCATACTCAAGCTGGAGCTCATGGAGACGACTTCCTTATTGAAAAAGGAAGAGATGAATCCCAGGTTGGGAGGGAGCACTGACATGTATTGATTTATGGACAATCATTTTTCAGTTCGAAAAATGTTTCATGATGAACAGTTTCCTTTCCAGTTCGGAAAGTGGATTGATATTTATGACATGCATCAATTTCTCATTGTGGTTAACATGGGAAATAGTCCAGATTATTGATGTATCATAGACAGTGACTTCCCATTGTGGTTAACATGGGGAGTGGTCTAGGGCAGTCTCTCTTCTTGAGGTTTACTCAAGAATACTGGCGCACCTCGCCGGACAACGATTTCTCATTGTGGTTAACATGAGGAATGGTTTGTTTTGGAGGTTGGTATAGGACAGTCTTTTCCTCTTGTGGTTAACAGAGGAAATGGTCCGGACAGTCATTCCTTAGGGTTTATACATTTTCTCCAGGGTGCACTTTGATTAGTGTAGAAGGAATGGCCCAGGGTGGGGAATGGTCCAGGCTCAGCAATCAGGGATAGGCATTCCTTAGGGTTTATACATTCTCTCCAGGGTGCGCTTTGATTAGTGTAGGAATAATGGCCCATGGTGGGGAATGGTCCAGGTTCAGAAGACAGGACAGTTATTCTTCTTCGCTTGAGAAGAATAGTCCAGATATCTCATTGTTCTACTCTAAGGGCAGATATTACTTTAGATCTCACAAAAGTGAGTGAAAGATTGGCCCAGATGATTCAGTTTATATCATAAAATTGCTTCTGTGTAGATTGATATCAGATGATTGTTATGAAGATTGTATGACAATAGATGTATACTACTGTGGTGGATGTGTTCCACTGTTCGTGACTGTACGTCGTTGATCAAGTACTTGTGTGTTACTTGGTGTGGTAGTGTACCACTGGATTGTAGTTATGTACTACTATGAATAGACACAGTTGTGTTATATTTTGCTCTGATTTCCTTGAAGACTATCAGCAGTATTGGAAATGATTATCAGTTAGATGGATAATCAAAGGACAGAGATTTCCCAGACGTAAAATGGTTCAGAGCATTTACTCTTCTAGATTAGAAAAATGGTTCTTGTATCACTCTGTGGAGTGAGCATCATGTCTGATTACTCAGATAGAGTATGGTTTCAAGAGATGATGTAGTTGACGACACTAATGATAATGATGGTGCTCATGATCTAGTCTATTCAACTATGTTGATGCTACCGGGTGAATGGTATGTTTTTGTGCTCAAGACCATTACCTATAATACCTCCCTAGCTAGGAGGGAGTGTTGATATTATGGTAGCCGCGGAAAGTATTTACCTCCACGTGTAAACCTGACGAGGATAGAATACTCTGGGAAGCAAGAAGAAACCCTAATGAGTTGGCTAATAACTCTAGAAGACTCGTCGGCTAAAGAAGATAATTTATATTAGGTTATTAGCCTCCAAGAGAAGAATTCGGCCAGAAATAATAATATATACTGAACAGACAAATACCCAGAATGAGAAGTCGGCCCAGGCAATTAGCCAGAATTAGTATAAATACAGGAGACCAGTTCTCATTCTGGCAGGCAGTCTCAGAATTGCAGAGCAGCAACTTGTGCGCATTGTAGTGCCCAGTCTTGTGCGCAGGTTGGAGGAGAGCTGCCATTGCAGCTGCTGCAACTAGCAGATTACGTTTGTCTTGGACTATCTCTTGGTTAGGGTTTGGAATATCTGATCAGATCTTGTTGGTGCGCTATCCTTAGGGAAAGGTGCACTACCCTTTGTTTGGCTATCTAGCCTAGGGTTTTCTTTCAGAGTGATTCTCTTTCAAGGTTAAGGTGCTCAGAGGGTGGCTTCAACCTATGGTTGGGTGACAATAGAGATATTGTCAATGGTAAGACGAGCACATCCATTATATTCTAACAATACTCCCCTTGGGTCATAATAAGAGGTTGTGAGGAGGAGAGAGAGGCGGGTCGTCGGGTTGGGGGGTGTGGAGGAATAAGGGGAGTGAACCCGCGGTGGTGATGAAGGAGGAGAGATAAGGAGTGGGGATAAACTAGAAATAAGACTATGTGTTAGAAAGAAGGAAATAAGAGAGGAGAGGGAACATACGAGAGGAGTGGAGTCAGGAAAAATTAGAAATAAAACTGAGTGTTAGAAAAAAGGAAATAAGAGAGGAGAAGGTAGTTATGAGAGGAGTGGAGTGAGGAAAAATTCTAAATAAAACTAAGTGTTAAGAGGAAGAAGGAGAAGTTTCTAAGTATGGGGAGTAGGAGAGGTAAATTGGGAGAGTGGAGAATTTAGAAAATAATATATGTATAGAAGAGAGGAGTGAGAAGAAGAGAAGAGAGGGTGAGGGAGATAGAAATATTTTCTAAGTGTGGAAGAGTGGAACTAAGACTAAGTATAGAAGAGTGAGTGAATTTTGAAAAAATTTAAGTATGGGATAAAGAGAATTTCCAAGACAATATGTGGTTCCAATAAAATGGTGTGGTTCCATGAGAATGATCATGTTTCCAAGAATTCTTAGTTCCAAGAAAAATTGGCTTTGCCACATATTGAGGAGGCATTTTTTTGTCGGTTAGACAAAAACCTGGATATCTTTAACATACGAACTCGGATTTTGAATCTGAAAAATGTGTGATGAAGCTGAGACTGAGACTGAGGGATACGCAATGAACTTTTAATCATTCGAAATTTCTTCTTTTGATGTCAATTTTTTTTTTATTCCAGGAGTAAAAAATTGAAGGTGACCAAATTTTTTATCAACATAACTTCACCATTTACATTACAATATATATGATTATGCATCATCTGAAACCCTAATACATCAACCTGGATCAGATTACTTAACCGAAATTATGATACAATGGGCCGAAAAACCGTTGGCCAAAAACCACCCAAAACTACACCCAAAAAAAAAAAAATGGGGGTTCCAACACACTCGATGCAACATACAACATGGGCATAATAAGGATTACATTATAAACAATGCACATTGCTTCTCTACACCAAGAGAACTTTTCAGTGCTTACAGACTTTGTCAATGAATCTGTAATATTATTCAAAGTGTCCACTTCACCAGCAACGCCCTGTCTTCCACCATGTCTCTCACAAACTGATATTGAACATCAATTTGCTTTGTCTTAGAATGATAAGCAGGGTTCTTTTCCATAAATATTTCACTCTAACTATCACAATCTAACCTTACAGGTTGTTGTTCAAATCAAAAATCTGAACAATCTCTAACCATACAGCTAATTTCTCCTCCAAATAGGTTAAACATATAAACACTTGCAGATCTTCTCCAATTCATAAATCTGAACCAGTCTACGTCAACAAATCCATGTCTGTCCAACACTCTATCTACACTAGGTCTTCCTTTTTATAAAATTCCATAATTTGTTGTGCCACACAAATACCTAAAAACCATCTTTACAATTGTCCAATGATCATTCCCTAGTTTTGATGTGTGTGTGTGTGTGTGTGTTCAAAACTCTCATCGAATGTGCAATCTATGATCTAGTACAAACCATTGCATACATCAAATTGCCAACAACACTAGCCATAAGAAACATGAGACATGTTCTCTTCCTCTTCTTGTGTCTTGGGACACTGATCTACGGATAAATTTACACCTACATGAATAGGAACTTTGATCGATTTACATGCATACACATTAAACCTCTACAATATTGTCTCAACATATTTCCTCATATTCAATCAAAGTTTCATGTTTGCTCAATCTCTTTTAATTTCCACGCCCAATAAAATTTGCAACACCAAGATCTTTCATATCAAATTTAGAAGACAGCTGACTATTTTCCTCCTTGATGATTTCCTTGTTTCTTTCAATCAGCAACATATCATTAACATACAGAACCACAAAAAAAATGATCACCAACCAATTTGAAATACACACAGTGATCATCTTTGTTCCTTGTGAAACCAAGTCCCAAAATATAAATATCAAACTTTTGATACCACATCCTTGGAGATTTGTTTAGCTCGTATTGGGACTTTTTCAGCTTCCAAGCCAATTCTTTCTTACACTTCACTGCAAAACCTTCTGGTTTCTTCATGTATATTTCTTCTTCAAAATCCCCATGTAAGAAAGTTGTATTTGCGTCCATTTGTTCTACTTCAAAATTAAAAGTAGCAACAACATACAAAAGAAATACATTTGTCAATTTAGAAATAGAAGAAAAAATGTCACAAAAATCAATTCCTTCTATCTGGGGATATATCTTTGCTACTAAGTGATATTTATATCTCTCCACCTTAACTTATGTATTCAACTTCCTCTTAAACACCCATTTGATACCAATGGGATTTCTTCTAGTCGGAAACTCAACTAGATCCCAAGCCTCATTTTTATCCAAGGAATAAATTTCCTCCAACCATGGCCTTCTTCCAGAGCTTACCATCCTTTAAATCCACTACCTACCTAACAGTCATGGAATCATCATCAATAATAGATAAAGAAAAACTAGAGCGAAAATCAGGTGGAGTATACCTTTATAGTTGTGTTTCTCGAACCGATCTCCTCAATACTAGAGTATGAGGTTCTTCTTCCTTTGATTCATGTCCTTCAGTTGAGTTTCATCCTTGAACTCAAACTCTATTGTCTCTGGTTCTTTTTCCTTTGGTAGGAATCCCTTTTTGGGAACATCTTTAACCTCTCTAAAGACAACATCCCAACTGTAAACAATCTTCTTAATCATTGGGTTCCAAAATTTATAGTCTTTTATACAATCTTTATAGCCAATAAAGATACACTTTTTCAGTTTTATTATCCAACTTACTCATATTTTCCTTTGGAATATGTACATAAACATCACAACCAAACACTCTGAGATGTTCAAGAGAGCGTGTTTTGCCATCCCATGCCTCATGCGGAGTTTTTTTCCACCAATTTTCATGAGGGTGATTTATTTACCAAGCCCTTTCTTTTTCTATCAGTGTCATATTCATCATTTTTGCAACCCCATTTTGTTGAAGTGGATATGGAGTAGTTTGTTTCCTTTTTATATTGCACTTCTTACATAATTCCTCATTTTTTTCCCACATAATTCTCCACCGTTATGTGTTCCTAGTGCCTTTATTTTCTTCTATGTTTGATTCTCCACAAGAGGCTTAAACTCTTCAAAGTATCAAAGATCTCATATTTCTTTTGAAGGAATAAATCCATGTATTTCTCAAGAACTCATCAATGAACTAAACATAATACATGGATTTACCTAATGATGGAACGAGAACAAGTCCAAACACATCACTACGTACTAATTCTAAGATTATCTTTACTCTTGTAGCCCCAACTAAGAATCATAGCCAATTTTGTTTACCATATATGCAATGTTCATAGAAATCAAAATCCAATGTGCAATCAAACATACCTTCAACCATACCTTTATTGTGTATTGCTTGAGAGCCCTTCTCTCCAATATGTCCCAGAGTTTGATGCCATAGCATTGTCTTTTCTCCAAAGACCGTACAGATTTGATCTTCTTCAATTCCACCTCAAGAACAACGAAATTGTTACACATGTTACTAATAGTGCTTCCCAACAGTTTGTGCAGTGTTCCATTTTGAACTCCCCTCATTAACACCATTGCTACTCAAACCATTTTGCAGGTTTCCTTTTGAAACACAATATGTATCACTCATCTTACTTGCAGATATAAAGTTTCTAGCTAGCTCTGGAACATGTGAAACCCCATGGAGTGTTCTAATCCTTCCTTCCTTAAGTAGAAACCTAAATTTCTCTCATCCATTGATTCTACCTATCGAGTCATATCCTAAGAAAACATCACCTCCATTGAAATTTTTATATTCACAAAACCACTTTCTATGGAGAGTCATAAAAATAAGCCCATGAATCGATCAACCATACATCATTAACTACATGTGCACTTGAAGAAGCCAAGTACACATCCCCTCCTTTCTCTAACGAGGTCTTCCCTTCAGTGGAAGGAAAATCATCATATCACTTCCCTCTGTCAACACATTAATCCTTCTTGTAATGCTCAGATTTACCACATTTCCAGCATTTCCTTAAGGATTTTCCTGAAGATTTAAATCTACCTCTAGATTTAGATCTCTCGCTCGAGGACTAATTTTTATTTCTATCCAGATAACGTCCTCTTATAGATAAGGCATCTATGCATTGACTATACATGGTTTTCCTCCTCATTTCTTCCGATAACAAGGATGAAACTACATCATCGGACTTTAATGTGGTTGTATTACTCCCAATAGTTACAACTAAA
>ML830908.1:0-14042 GCA_009831015.1 Picea engelmannii | reverse complement strand
TTCTTTATATGATAAGTATTATTTACATTCTTTACATTATCATACATATGAGCACCAACTCATTGTGAGGCTACAACCTCTGGTTTTTGCAAGCTGCAACTTGCTGAGAGCACCAACTCTCTGTTTTTCTCTAGCACCCACTATAAGGAAGCACCTACTCCCTGGTTTCTCTAGCACCAACTAGAAGGAAACACAAACTCCCTGGTTTCTCTAGCACCAACTAGAAGGAAGCTACAACTCCCTATATTCAAGCACCCACTTGAACCTCAGAGGACACCAGTCCTCCCTAGCACCTCCCTTCCACCCTAGATTATGAATATGAAATACCGAAACCTATTACAGTGATATAGTGTTCAATAACAGCTTATCAGTCTCATCACTGTTCTGCAAGATTTTGCTACTCAGACTTCCTCACTGTCTTCCAGCATGCATCTGTTGCCCATTATGTTCTTCTGCCTTTTGTGCTTTGTGTGCAATTCTCATTCAATGCACCTTTTGTTTCCTATCCATTTCAGCTGTTGCACCACCCCTTTACTTCCTCACACATGCATTACTTCACCTCAGTAACAACAACCTCATCACTTATATGTGTCGTGTACTTATAGCTTCTGTGCACCTTGTGCATGCAATGTACACAATGCCTCTACCTGCTCACACCGCGTTCATCTCCTCCACATCTCGAGTGTTCTGTCTGATCATCATGGTAACCCTTCAGCTTCTCTGGCGGTTTGCCCACGCGTTCAGCATCACTGGATGTCATGCTGAGATTCCTCAACCTCTCTGGAAGTCGAGACTATTCGTCTTATCTGTCTTAGACGAGCTTATCCTTTTTGTTTTCAGCTACAGAATTCAATCCCCTTCCATCTATCAATCGCCTGTATCAATAATCCTCAATCCACTGGAAGATGCCTTGAGACTCTTCATCTTCTTTGGCGATCACACTCAGTCCTCTTCGAGTCCTCTAGCAGAGATCATCATTTGTTTTAGTTGTTACACTGAGAAGAGCAAAAGTAGCCCTGCGATCTTGTTCAACTTCACCTGCACCGTTGGATTGAATTCATAGAAACTTGTGTTTACTTCGCCATTTCGGGATCCCCGTGGTAAAGATTTCGTTACACTCCATGTCCCGATCCCCGAAACTCCGAAATGGAGCTTATCTGAACTAGCTCCTTCCTTCATCTTCCGCCGATGTGACCAATGGTTGCGACCACAGATTGAGCCAAAACGTGTTTCGCATTTCGTCATTTCGGGATTTCGGCACTCCTATGGTAGAGTCTATTGACGCTCCATGTCTCGATATCCAAAGCTCTGAAATGGAGTCGGATCAACGGTCCACACTCTAAGTGATTCGACGGTCCTGATCTCTTCGTGATTTTGTATATCGCGATTTCGGGGTCCGCGACTTCGAGACTCCTATGGTAGGAGTTATTGACATCTCCATCTCCCGATTTCCGAAACTCTGAAAGGGAGTCGGATCAACGGTCCACATAACCCCCTGAGATGGACGGTTGACGGGATTTCGACGCTTCGCATTTCGCGATTTCGGGATTCGCGACTTCAGGACTCCTATGGTAGGAGTTCTTGACATCTCCATCTCCCGATTTCCGAAACTCCGAAAGGAAGTCAGATCAACGGTCCACATAACCCCCTGAGATGGATGGTTGACGAGATTTCGGCGTTTCGCATTTCGCGATTTCGGGACTCCTGTGGTAGGAGTTCTTGACATCTCCATCTCTCGATTTCCGAAACTCCGAAGTGATGTAAACTTGTTGACGTCACACGTGGATTGACATGTGTCGAATAACTGCCACGTGTCACTCTGATTCATGACTTACATGTGCCTGAAATGTTGAATCAGCTTGACACTTATCATTGCCTAGTTGTGCCACGTGTTCTAAGCTGACGTGGTTTGTTGACTTGTCTGTTTCGAGATTTCGCATTTCGCGAATTTGGGATTCTTCTTGTTAAGTGTTCTTTGGCAATTCAAAGTCCCGGTATCTGAAACTCCGAAATGGAGTTTACTTCGGGGTTTCGCATTTTGCGAATTCGACAGGTTAGGGAACCCCGTTCCTTTGACTTCCCAGTCAGCGAAATGGCGATCTTTCGCCACATGTCCTATGGACCCAACGGTCCAAAACTTATCAAAACTTCACGGGTCTTCGTTGTGCCTAATCAATGATCCATATTTGGCCTCGATCTAACGATTGAGATTATTTCGCGATTTCGCATATCGCAAGTTCGAGAGGTGAAAGGCTGGAGCATTTCATACCTTTGACTTTCCAGTCAGCGAAATGTTGATCTGTGTCCACGTGTTCTGCCCGTAGATGGACGGTCCTCCTTCTTTCGGGATTTTGTATACCTGCTTCTCCTTGCACTTTAATGAACGTGCAGGTTCTCCCTGATCCAACGATGGTCGGAACTTATGCTCAGATATGACGCCTGAGATCTGTCCTCTTCTTTTGCGCGTTCTTCTTGTCTGCAATCAGATCTGACGGTCCTCCTTCTTTCGGGAATTTAAATGGGATACAACGATCACTGACGCTTCTCCTCCCGAGCTTAGGCACTGCGATCAACTCTGCGCTAATTACTCCTGAGCTTACTTTGTCCCTATTTTTCATCGATGCTTACTCTGATCTTGTCATCAATGACCTGCCTACAATCCTTTGCACGTTTGCTACCATCTTTACTGTTGTACTTGCCATCAATGACAAGCATACACTGTCTGTAAAACATGCCAACAGAAAACACCCTTGGATTTGAGTGGGGGCTTCATGGGTTTGGTGATGGGCTTTGTGGGCTTGTGTTGGGGCTTCACACCCACAAGGAAACCCTAATTTGATGTTGACTTGTGGAGGGGCTTCTATGTTGACCCCTAAGGATTGTATATAAAGAAGAGAATTCATTGTGACATCACACATCATGTAGAGAGAGTGGAGACATGATGGAGCTAGCATAAGTGAGTTTGCACTTGTGCTAAGAGGATTGGTGATCTCAACAAAGGGAAATCCTGCAAGGTGGTGAATCTGGCTCTGAAGAGAGACACGAAGAAGGTCATGCGTGTGGAGCAAAATTTTCGTACAATACGCAGTTTGCAAAAAGACGAAGAGCGTATATACACGGGTTGCAGCAGGACAAATCGCATATAGGGTATACATGGATTGTAGTGGAGAAAACAGTGTATATACACGGTTTTCCAGTAAGGTGAAACACATATCTGATTTTCTAGGCAGGTACAGATTCGTATAGGCTAACAAGGGACGTCAGCAGGTCGTACATGTGGTCTATAGTAGATTTGTGTGCAGAGGAGATTCTCAGAGATATTGTTGAGGTTTGGTTTTCTGATTTGTATGGTTATTGGAGAAAAATGTTGTTCTCAGTTTTTGGTGACTTTGGAGGGCAAGGTTGTCCTCAGATTTTGGTGACTTTGGAGTACGATGTTGTCCTCAAATTTTGGTGATACAGTATTGGCTGGGAAGGTTGGTTTTTCCCTCGGGAATTTTTATGTTAACAAGATTACAGAACTGAAATTTGTCTCATGTGTATTGATGATTCATCTCTGATATTTGTGTTTCTGTTGCATATGTTTTCAGTCAATAATTTCAATGTAAAGTTGTTCAGTGATAAAAACTAGGGTTTTACTGTTAGATCACTAGGAATCAATTTTTAGATCTGAAATTAGTCACATAGAGTTGCATGTGAAAATTGACACGGTTTCAAAGCTTGTGATCTGAAAAGAAGGGGATCATCTTGAGACACATTTTGGATACAACACTGGAGGAGTGTTGTTCTTGCTCTTGTTCTGGGCAGGTCACAGGTGATAGCTCTAAGAGGGAGCTATAGTGATGGTTGCAGGGGGCAACAAGTTAGATGGTCTCCAGTTTGAGACATGGAGTAGACTGTCTAGACAAGGAGTTTTGGGTTATTACAGCTCGGTGGTGTGGCAGGTTGGGAATTCTGGTGGATTGGCAAAGAGCTCGGATCACAACAGTATATTGTGTGGCAAATTTCCAACCGTGTGGATGGACTTCCAGTGGCTTGTCATAGTGAGTTGCGGTGGGTGCAGCTCGGATGCTTTGGCACGGACAAGATAGTTTTGTGTGTATATGGCCAGAGAGTTGTGCATTGTCAAGGTATGACGATGTATGAGGTATTTGACCCAGGAGGATGAGGACATTGCATAGATGAGTTGTGGAGGTCTAGAGTGGACTACACTGAGTGACCAGCCATAGCGTGGGACTATTCAAATGAGGACACGTGATCAGTGGTAGCATGTGCAGACACAAAGAGATTTTGGCGACTTGGATGATGGACTTGGGCAGAAATTCATTGGATGGACATGACTTGGGGAAGTAGGATGTTTTCCTTGGAGGATTGCATAGTTTTTATCCAGTGAAAGCCACTGGCACATGACATGGGAACAAGATCTGTTCGTGAATTTCACAGTTTTCGACTCATGTATGTATGAGGATCTCGATAGGAGGACCAGGCATGTAGTATAGATATTTGGAGAAGTGGTATTCTGAATGGAGTCGAGGGGTGTGTGGCAAGTGGAAAATGTGTTATGCGTGCCAGGAGTGTGTTCTCAACCTCAACGATCGATGAATAGGGATATGCAGTGTTGCTTCGGGATGGACAGGTGATATTGGATGTTGAGTTGGTAGGCCTTCCCAAGTCTTGACAACCTTTTATGCATGAAATATATGCATGAGAGACGTTGTCAGGGTTTGATATGATATGGACTCGATTGGTATCTAGGGAGGATATGGATGACAGATGAGGAGCAGGTGACTCTACCATTGGTGAGGCAGGTAGCTCCACCAATGGTGAGGCAAGTGGCCCCACCAACAGCACAGGTACAGTGGGAGCAGGTAGCTCCACCAGTGGTACGGGCTTAGAGGGAGATAGAGTTTAGAGGGATCCAGCCCTCAATATCTAGTGGGGAGGAGCAACCTCCCAGGACTATACAAAGGATAGTGGACAGGGGGCAAGTAGCTCCGGAGGTTGTGCAAATTCAGAGCGAGTCTAACTTCACAGGGAGTCAGGAAGCTCAGAGGGAGAGTTAGTCGCTCAGTGGGAGCCAACCTTCATGTCCAGATGGGAGAGGGGCATCTTCCAAGAACTAACAGATAGGTTTTATGGGTTAAGGAGGTCAGACAGGAGATGCAGGAGCAGGAGCAGGGGCAGGAGGCTTCTCAGAGTTTTGTACCTTCCATGGTGGATCCTGTTGACTCAACAGGATTTGCTACACTGATAGAGGAGGCATCCAGTCAGGAGATAGGATTTGCTTCTGTCACAAAGGGAGTAGCCAGTGAGGCAGCTTGGACAGCAGGATTTGCCTCAGTGATCGAGGATGCTACCAGTTAGACAGAGTTTTCCTCAATGACCTAGGATGCGACCAGTGAGACAAATTTTTCCTATGTGACCGAGGATGTGGCCAATCAGACGGACTGGACAGCAGGTTTTTCTCCAAAAACCAAGGATGTGACCAGTCAGACAATTTTTTCCCCAGTGACCGAGGATTCGACCAATCAGACAAACTTGACAGCAGGGCAAGACTTTTTCCCGTGACAGAGCTCACAGACCCATTTGCCACAGTGACAGAGAGAGTAGTCAATCTAGACTACTAGAGTACATATGAGGTGGCAGATTCAGAGTTATATCTATTATGTGCGACAGTGATGCATCCAGGATGGGATAGCTCCTTCGCTAAGAGGGAGTGTTGATTTTGTAGCATCGAGAGACATTGCCACTTGTGGAGTGTGGTGAGAATACCTTCCTCGCTAAGAGGGAGTGTTGATTTTTTAAGCTTCGAATGAGTATTCTCACATGACCCTAGGTGTTGGGCATGTGGGAATCGTCGTGGGCACCACATCACACTTTTGGTTTGGTGAAAACCCCCTTAGATTTGAGTGGGGGCTTCATGGGTTTGGTGATGGGCTTTGTGGACTTGTGTTGGGGCTTCACACCCACAAGAAAAGCCTAATTTGATGTTGACTTGTGGAGGGGCTTCTATGTCGATCCTTATGGATTGTATATAAAGAAGAGAGGTCATTGTGACATCACACATCATGTAGAGAGAGTGGAGACATGATGGAGCTAGCATAAGTGAGTTTGCACTTGTGCTAGGAGGATTGGTGATCTCAGCAAAGGGAAAGTTTGTGAGGTGGTGAATCTGGCTCTGAAGAGAGAAGTGAAGAAAGTCGCACGTGGGGAGCGAATTTTTCATACAATACATGGTTTGCAAGAAAACAAAGTGCGTATATACACAAGTTGCAGAAGAACAAATCACGTATAGGGTTTACACGGATTACAATCGAGCAAACAGCGTATATACACGGGTTGTCAATAAGGTGAATCACATATCTGATTTTCTGGCCAGGTACAGATCCATACAAGCTGACAAATGACGTCAGCAGGTCGTACAAGTGGTCTACCGTAGATTCACGTGCAAAGGAGATTCTCAAGGATATCGCTGAGATTTAGTTTTTTTATTTGTATGGTTATTAGAGAACAAGGTTGTTCTCAGTTTTTGGTGACTTTGGAGGACAAGGTTGTCCTCAGAATTTGGTGATATTATATTGGTTGGGAGGGTTGATTTTGCCCTCAGGATTTTTGATGTTAACAAGATTACAGAACTGAAATTTGTGTCTCATGTGTATTGATGATTCATCTCTGATCTTCCTGTTTCCGCTGCATGTGTGTTCAGTCAATGATTTCAGTGTAAAGTTGTCCAGTGATAATAGCTAGGGTTCTACTATTAGATCACTGGGAATCAATTTTCAGATCTGAAATTAATCACATGGAGTTGCATGTTAAAATTGACAATATCTTCGACAAGTAAGAAGCAACATGCAAAGCATTATGGCTTTGGAAAGTAGTTAAGAATATGACTTGCAAGCGATATCACCCCACCATACTTAATATTGAGTGCATCGAAGATTGTGATGTATCTAGTGCTTCATGCATGTACAAAACGTATTAAGGTACATTGCACCACATTCAAGAAAAGGTGACGAAGAAAGAGATCAAGTTGAGATATCATCTCACAAAATAACAAATAGTAAACATTCATACAAGGTCATTAGGAAAAGGATACATTCAAGAAATTTAGATCAACGCGATAATGATCATTAGATGACCATTAAGAGAGGTTCTTGGCATCATCAATAGCCACTTATTGATCTAATCATCTTTGTGATGTGCATGACTTGATACAAGATATTGATTTGATAGTCTTGGGTAGACCATTGGTTTCCCTATAATGGTGTGATGTACTTGTACACCTTGTTATAGGAAACTTATGTAATAAATCTTTTGCAGTTATGCATCTCCCTACACATACGCAACAATTGTGACTAGAATTCAAAAATTAAGGTTAGAAGAGATTTCAAGTTGACTTTTTTTATTTCTAGAATTAGTTTGTGGTTAAATAATGTATTCATATTTACAATATGTTTTTTCTTCAAATAAATACTTTCCTTTCAATAATGTTATTGAAAGCAAAAGCATAAAAATGATTATTTCAAATGGAACTTTTAATGTTTTATTTGAAGAGTGTGTATAACCACTTTGCAACACTCTCGTGATTACTCTAAATTACCATTGATATTTAGTTCAAGTGGATTTTCTGCTGTACAAATTTGCTTAATATTAAGTATCAAATACATATACATGAACTATCAAATCATTTTTGTTACCAAGATCTTTTACTTGCATTTTTTCTAACGTATTCCTCTTTTTTCAATGTGACAAACATGCCTTTTACAAATCTGGAAGTATTACAATTTAGTGTAGTCTGCTCGGATGAAAATAGCATTCAACAAATAAGCCACAGGTTGGAAGTGTCTATTATGCCAAAATCGTCAAGGACTTGCACTTGTCCCCAACTGTTTTTGAATGGCCTGCTTATATGAGTGAGACAACCCACAAAGGGCAAAATATGTCTCTAGAGGATTTAAGCCTGTTTTTGAATGGCCTGCTTATGAGTGAGACAACCCTCAAAGGGCAAAATATGTCTCTAGAGGGTTTAAGCCTTGGTAGGGGGAATATCACCTTCCGTACGATGAGTGAACCAAGACCCTGTTGACCATTTACAAAAATAGTATTTTAAAACTTATTTGTTACTAAACATTTACAAATGCTTGACATGGCATAATCAAAACTGCTCAACAATCAAAATCCAAGCCCTAACGGGTACAACTTTTGCCAAAAACCAAAAGGTGATGTAAGACTTGTATGTGCCATATGATAAAAATGAAGCTATGGGAATAAATGTGTCAACTTTAATTTATTTTTTATCAATCTCATTACCATATGGCATATGATACAAACAAACTCTCAGAATGAATGTAGTCGTATTATATTTGTTATCTAGTAACTATAATGCAATCCATCAATGAGAGATAACAAAACGTTTTCTGTAATTTTAAGCACTAATCTTATTCTAAGATTGCAATACTCGTTAAAAGTTTAATAAATGTTTTGAATAATTGAGAAATCAGCATCAAATATCATGGATTGCTCTGCAAGGACCCTAACAATAAATACTCAGATGCTCTACAGTCTTGAATTGAACTTTTCAAAAAATTATAAACCAAACAGGGATGGCTAAGGGGAGTCCTTAGATGATATAAACTTTTAGTATTTGATAACGATTGCATAAACTTAGTATTTGATATTGGTTTAAGTTATAAGGTGTGCTCCTATTCTTATTAACTTCATACTTAATACCAGGGGTCTCTGTTACTTCACAGCCCTTGTTACGATCAAGCATGTGTGTGTGTGTGTTTTGACGTATTTGTCAAATCCAAGGCTCAAATTACAAATAAATAGATATCGTAGGTAGACAGGTCCAGTTAACAGCATTGCTTCGAAACATCTATTATAAAAATGGCATGATTTTCATTTGACAAAATATGTAACATTTTATTTATTGCCAAACTGAGTATACAAATAAAGGTCCGACACATTAACCTAATGCTGCCCCCTGACTGCAGAGAACGACATTACAGGTCAGCTAACAGGTAACTGCTAATATTCAATGCACTTTGGTAAAACAGGGAGACATAGCCTCATTGTTTAAAGTCCTATCAATATTTGAAAATGTCTTGGAAATGAAATAAAAAACAAAATACACAATAGGCCTCCTCAAAATTGTTGCATATATAGATACTACATTCTTTTGAAACTTCTCTAGCCAAACTGAAGTGGCCATTCCATGAGTCGAACATTAATCATCCATGTTTAAAACAAAGAGTTCATTTATGCCCTCCAACAATTATTTCATGCCACTTGAATAGAGCTCAGATGCAGTATTAATTAGGGCAACGGTTTTTATTTACACATTATATTGTCCTAAAAGAATTATCTTGTGCTATGAAAATTTTCATGATCTCGCTGAGGAAGTAGAGCAAAAGAATTTAATAACCATTTTGATATAGCCCACTGCAATTGGCACTAATGATAGACATATACTAAACAATTTCGTAGCATATCACTGGAAGGTAGTATAATGGACATGTTTGTAGCTAAAATAGATTAACAGTTCATTTTTATTTTAGGACTGAAAACTACCAAGTCAATCGATGATCAGAAGTCCCCATCTCAAATTAAACACGAACGAACCTAAAATTAAACCAATCTCTATCTTTCCCAACTTAATGACTCACAACTCCAGAATTGGGTTGTGACTCAAGCCAGCACAATCAACCGGCACCAGGTTTAAAAAAAAAAAGAATTCCAACAAGTTTAGTTCCAAAAGCAGCAGCAGAGTATCAGATCAGGAATGAAATGTAAGAGAGAAGAAAGGGAAGAAACACAGAACGTACCTGATTTAATCAGACATGCCCAATCTCAACTCCCATGCAGTAAACTTTGTTATATTGGAATTTACCAATTTATTGTGTAAAATATATATTTATGTCTATATGGCTCTCTCTATAGCTAGCCAACTGCCTATCTACACAAGCATATATTCATTCTCCAGAATTCTGTTCTCTTCTTAAAAAAATTGCTGATTTCCTTTAGCGGATTGAATTTTCACTCCCAGATGACACTTATTTGGTCATAACAGCCCTCAAAAACATGAATTTTAGATAAAATACGTAATTTATGACAGGTAAAAATTGTGCCATGAATCAAAAGCTAAACAAATACTCAACTCTGATGAATAATAGATATAAGCAATAACAAAAGCATAAACTTACCAACCCACAAGGCAATAGCATATATATACTACACATTAAATCTGTTCTGTTGCAACTTCGATGATACAGAGCTCATAGAACAAGAGATGATCACACTAAAGTTGCAAAACAAGAATTCAGAAATAAAATAGCACAAACAGACCACAGATTACCCTACTGGCTGGGTCATTGAGCATTAAGTAGGATAAACACAATCTGGCTTTTTAGACCCTGGGTTAAAGCTGAAATAAACCTCATATCTCAGATGATTCTTATATACTAAATCCAAAAGATCAAATATGCGCTCATAAGTTAAATGGTCTCTGAAAACTTCTGCCCCACACTCAAACAAGTACCTGGGGAGAAAGAAAAAGCAACAGGGATCAAGTGCCTCAATCATGGGATACATCAAAGTTCCTGCATGACAGAAAAAACACTACAGTAACACCACCAATTCCTGCTTTTCTTCAAGATGACTACTTCATCAAATTTCAAAGCCCTCAATCTAGATTATAATATTACCCTATATAACTGTCCAGGAAATGTTGAAACATCAAATAGTACAACAAATATTATCTGCTTAACATCTAAAGTGAAATTTAGCAACCTTCTCACATGACACCAACCATCTGTAAATCAAATTGCCATCTTCCATCAGGTAAATTCATGAACCTTTGTTCTGGCCCCTTCATGATATAATGCCCATTTCCATTCCATCTGCCTTCATTGCATATTACAAAGAGGACAATTGTCTACCAAAACATATATGTCTTCTATAATTGACCTCTCGAAAAGAAATATTCAACTCCTGGATGCCATCTCAGCACAGCAGAGGACTCAAAACTATGATGAATGTGAAGACCACAAAAAAGTCCATATTACAAATGGTGAAAGAGTAAGAAGGTACAGGTAAATTTTCAATCCACACATTTTAGCTATCTCTGACAACACGGTTCAATACTGAGATATGTGCTGCTAATATCTTTGTACCTCCCACTTGATATAGAATCCTCCAGTAGCTAATTTTAACACTGATAAGGTCCACTTTTGTCCCTGATAAAGGATGTTTGAATTGTAATGGGAGATAGCCTCATTAAGTTGCTTGTCACAATGACTGACATGTTTTCTTTAAATATATATATTGAAATTACACTGTTAAAGATGGATTCTGCTTCCTCACATGCTCGGGCACAAGTCGCGGAAATAACTCTGGTGAGGCTCCCTGCAACTCTGTAGAATTCATGAAGTACAGCTAGTGATAAGCATCTAAAATCTACAAATCATTTCTAACCTTAACACTTACACCAGATGCACATTTGGCTTGAGCAACTTGCCTTGGGGCGTAAAGTCAAAGAGAAGTGGCAGAGGATGAGCATTTGGTAATTGTGTATTGGGATCACGCAGTTCATCAAAGAAAGGATGTGCACAAGCCTCCAGCTGCATGTGAAAGCAAAAGGCAAAAAACATTTTTAGAACGAGTACAGAGCCAATGTCCTATTTGACAATGCATTTATGATTGAAACAACTAAAACATAATAAAATATTTTGAAATCTAACCTGTCGGTACAATAGATCAATTTCTATTTCAATGAAATAATATTAACACCAACCAGAAACAAAGTCTTTCTTTTCCTTGCACTCTACAAAAATTTCCATAATCAAAGGACTTTGCATCACTTTATCAAGCTTACCCAGCTAGGGTGCTGGATGTTTATTCTGTTGGGCCAAATCTACCACAAAAAAAATTAAATTTACGAATGCTTGCATTGTCTTGCCCAGGATGTGTGGCATATCATCTGTATTGAATCACTCAACTATATAAGATCAGATACAGGATTGTTCAACAGATCTCATATAAAGACCATTCTAAAATTACGATCATCCCATCATTTTAAATCACAAACAAACAAATCTTATACATGACAAACTGCATCTACACTTTTGCTCCTGTCAAAAGGTCACAAAACAGCTTATAGAACACCTTGCTTCTGAGGATAATGATCACAAACAATTGCAAGGATAGCCCTTCAGATGCAAAAACTGTTTGAGAAACACTGGATAGCAAAGCTACGGTTCTGAATTGACTCCATAAGAGCAACATTCACCATAGCCACCTGCTTAATCAGGAAAATTTTGGATATTGTGAGAAGCTAGGTACGGGCAATAGATATCCGGTCTAACCTCCAGAAGATACAGAGGTGACACTAACATGCAAGAGAGAAGTCAGAACCGCTGCATTTCAGGGGGGCATCCCAAGAGACATCTTCACTGTCCTAACCTGAACATCTGCAAATTAGATGCTCAAACAGCAAAGAAAAAACACGGATTTGCAATTAAAGTTGCAGATCCCTGAACAAAAGATGATTGATATCCTACAACTGACTGTTGCCAAGTCCAATGGGCGATGGAGAAAACTGAGGATTTGAAAAAACAGCAAGGCGATCCTAAATTGAATCTAGCTAATTAAAAGAACCTTAAAACTGAATCAAAATTCGAAGAGAGCATTCCATTTTGAATGTCACAATGGGACAATTTCATAAACCAAACAAACTCGTTTTTCAATAACCAGAGATGCCATTACATAATTTCAATACAAATCAAGACCAAGCCTGTCCCCTCTAATTCTGATACAAATCAAGACCAAGCCCCATCCCAATGAAATGAAGGGGACCTAGAATACAGTCACTGCTCAAAACCTTGCTGGCCTATGATGAAACCCTAGAATAGCTTACAGACTTAGCTTTGCAAGATGAGAGGAAGAGAGGCTAGAAGAAGAAAAAGAATAAACAAGAAGCACTGATGAAGATTGCCTTGCCTGGAGTTCTTTACAATGAAAGACTCCCCTGATGTCTAAAAATCAACTCCTCAAAAAATATGAAAAGCACGCATGCTTTCTTCTCTCCTCCCAACTGTTCAATAAAGCACATAAGGCCTCCTTAAGTTGTGTGCTCCACTTGACTGCTATGTGTGCATGAAATCAGATTGGAACATGCCCAGAATACCCTTCAAAGAGTGTGGCCGCCAGGTGACAAATCTGATACAAAAGGTAGATGTGAAACCATGCTAAAACGCCCAAAATGTTGCACGCTCCCTTTGCATGTAATCTGATACAAAGCACCCTTAAAATGGCATCAAAATTGCTGTAAACAGATTATAATGGCAGTGTTCTACATTTGTTAAAAACAGCAGCAAAAGAGTTGAAGAGGCAGCGCCCTCCTGCTCATAAAAACATCATCAAACAGTAAAAAAAGCAGGCTCCACTATGCTGGTTTCGTCCTCAAAAGGTGAGCCCATATACTGAAAATAGAACCTCAATCATGGCCACCGGAAATAGACCCCAGAAAAGCACTCTTCATCTGAGAATGGACTGCCGTGACAGTGCCCCGAAACTAATCTGCTGTAGATCAAGAACAGCACCCTTATGCAGTAAAAACTCTTTGAAATCTGAACCAGAAGCAAGCACCAACACTCAGGATAGTCACAAATCCTTATTAGGGTGAATTCAGCTTCATCAAATCTTGAAAATGCTTCTGCAAAAAGGTCAAATCTAAGCTTCCTTGTTCAGCAAGCGAAGTCACATAGTCTGGAAAGGTGTATCACACTTTGTTTGAAGTACAAGCAACCTCTGTTGGTAACTACTCTATCATTTGAATGACTCCATGAATTAGCTTAGGGCTACCTTGCCTAGGTGAATTTCAATGCTGATTTACCTCGGAATATGGCTGCTATGTCTGACAATAGTGATGGAATCAATCTGATCTGTCCTCTTCAAGGAAAGTCTAGAATGATCTTCATTAACTTTTTAATTTAGCTTTAAGAACTAAGCAACCTCGAAACATCCCTGTTATGCTCAAAATT
>ML830907.1:37265-55395 GCA_009831015.1 Picea engelmannii | reverse complement strand
AACATTAAGAAAAGTGTAAACTAGTTGAGTTAGACCCTTAATCAACCTAGGAGCCTAATTTCTTTGACCAAGTTTCACTTCAAAATTCTTTCTCTATGAATTTGAAATTAAACACTCCAAAAATTAATTTATGGAGGAAAATCAAGAGGCAAAGGTGATATTTCACTTGCCCACTCAACCTTATATATGAGAGAGGAGGAGGACATGATCAAAGGGAGGAGAAAAGAGAGAGCAAGTAACATAATTCTACTATTTATATACACAAATTATGGATGCAAATGGATTATTGATGTGTTTATTATTTTCATTTTTGAAATAAATACAATTGGATATTAGATGAAGTTGAGAGATAAACATTTCATTGAAACAACATTAAGAAAAGTGTGAGCTAGTTGAGTTAGACCCTTAATCATCCTAGGAGCCTAATTTCTTTGACCGAGTTTCACTTCAAAATTCTTTCTCTATGAGTTTGAAATTAAACACTCCAAAAATTAATTTATGGAGGAAAATCAAGAGGCAAAGGTGATCTTTCACTTGCCCACTCAACCTTCTATATGAGGGAGGAGGAGGACATGATCAAAGGGAGGAGAAAATAGAGAGAAAGTATAGCGTTGTTATGCTACTACATCATATCTAAATCCATTCTCCTAGTCCTTTAATAGCTTAAGAATGCTAGAAATAGTAGGTAGGTTATAGTCTAAGTTCCAACACTAGGGTGAAAGAGGAGGTGCTTTCCTGTAGATGTAAATTCTTCTTATTTTCTTCATGTATGTATTTATCTTTAAATATCTATATGACTATCATTATCATGATTGAATATACCCTTAAGATAATCTTAGTGTGGTTTAGTAAAGGTTTTGAACTATTTGCGGCTTCATCCTTCTTGAATTTATATTGTTGTGAACAACATATGGTCTTGGAAAAATACCATTTACTGAAAACTAGGAATATTTCTACAACCATTTGGCTTAGTATTGGTTGTAGCTGAATCTTCATAATAAATAAATCTTTCTTTGGGCATACCTGAATTTGTTTTTCTTTGTGTGTTTTATTTGTTGTCACAATTCGTTTTGCTTAGTTTGAAAGAAATTTTCAATTTTCTTTTGCTTGTCTAGTTGTTGTACACATGCATGATGTATCTACTGATTATGATTAGCTATCACATATGTAGAGTATGCTGAAGTTGATGGTTAGTTTTACAAATTTGATTATTTCATAATTTATTTTAGTTTTCCTTTCAACCTTGTATTTATTTTGCATTTGTAATTCTATTAGTAAACTGATTATGCCTCTCCAATACTATTTTCACTCATATTATTAGCATTTTAGACTTTATTTTAATTCATTAACACTGACATAACTTTCGTACATTTATCAATTTATTTGTGCATTGAAATCTAACCATTGTATCTTATTAGGACTAGGCATGTATTCTAATTGAGCATTTAAAGGAAATTAATCACTAACATAAGGCACATACTAAAATTTATATGTGCACATAACTAGAGGATTAGTAACCTTAAGGGGAAATATGATGCTAACTGGCCTAACCAACTAACCTAACCATGTAGTTAGAAAGAGTATGTCTTAAAACCTAACTTGGATTTCCATCCCAAAATTTTCCCCTTGAGATCCCTACAAGGTTGTTTTCAAGTGTTGTGCATTTCGAGCATCAACATGTTTGACGAAAAACTTCCTTGTGATGTGTAGTTGAAAGAGACAAGTTGTTCACTTAGATTAGAGTCTATCGACCACCTAGTATATGATAATGGAAGTGAAATTTATATCCATTAATTGCATTATACTTATTGCCTTCTTCTTTGATCCATTTTTGGTCCTTCCATTTGGGTAGAATAAGTTCAAAGCCTCACTTAATTAGCAGAGAGTTTGGAAATAAATGTCTAGTAGATCAATGATCTACCTATTCTTTTTTCCATGTAAAAAATGATCATAGGGAAACCCAAGGGATGATTTCCCACATTCGTGGATGGCATCCCTAGTAAACTCATTAGTGTAAAATAATGCACCTAACACATGCGGATCTGAACCAATCACCTTGGCTCAGAACTAGCCAAATGCCCAACAACATTAGTGAGAACAAGTTGAGACAAGATCTTGGGATATTGATGATCAATATATTACAATTAACTAAGAAAAAAATGCATTTAATATCTAACAAAGACACTCAATCTTGAAATAGTCTCAAGAAAGCATTTTGTCTCACCAATCACCTTTCCTTCATGTAACAACACAAGAGAGCGCCAAACAAAATAATCATTTACATGAATCCTAATTATGAGAGATTTATTTTTGTTTCTCATTTTTCTTTTCCACATGTTCGATAACCATATCCTAGAGGTCCATGGTAGATCCTTGGAAAGTAAAATTGGGTACCCGAGAAATTGAATATTTATCTAAATTAGATATAGGACCGACCTTGATTAGTGAGATAAATATACATGTCTTGAAGAATTTGTCATAGCATTGAATCATATCCCAATAGACTAGACAGTAAGGCAAAACAAACATCTTAAGGAAATCCATAGTGTTTTCCATGGATACCTAATCCTTAAGAAAAGTAATGAAGGGCTCATCTCCAAAATGATGATTAACCAATTTAACTATTCCATGTTTCAAAGAGGGGTACCCTTGAAAATCACCATGCTCATTCTATGGGAAATGGGATATACCAAAGCATATATTTCCATAATACAGAGTCTCGAGGGTAGCCTTTCCCACCTTGGGAAAGGTCACTTGACCCTGCCAAAGGTGTTTTCAAAATAATTTTTAATAAAAAAGGCATTGAGGTTGATACATTTATACCAATCCATGCCTTTCCACACTACAAAGATGATGTCGATATTGGGTCATCCTTTGTGCAACTTGTTCATTCTAGGTGAATAATATTTGGTAAGATGTTCTTGACACCCATAGTCAAATCCTTGGCCAAGATTTTTTAAGTGATATTCAACAAAGTAATGAGTTTCCAACTCGTTATATATATAAATGTGCAATATTTAGAATGAACATGATTTATTACTGTATTTATATAATCCCACAATGATATTTTTTTAATACCTTCTTTGTATGCTTGGGGAAGTGTTATAGTCCAAAATTCCACCACTATGCATTTTTTTTTATCATGGCTCATCCATATACACACACTTGCAAATCACTTTTGTTGAGTTTCCTTCTTAAAAACTCCATTTTCAAGGTGTAAGTTCCCTGATACACATGCAACACACGTACATTTGCAAGATGATACATATGGAGCCCGCGTATACTCACAAAAGTTGCAAAAAAATAAAAATCCGCGCTTCCTAGCAGGGTTTAAGGGATATGATGGGTTGCACAACCATTTTTACCTCATGTAGCCCTTCTCACAACTGAATAACCATCTACAATTCCATATAAAAGGGCCCTAGGGGGTAGGGGGGTCTTTTGAAGATACATAATGAAGAAAGAAAGAAATTCTGCCCAAATTTCTCCTTCTTTTTCTCTGAGCCTATGCATCCAGTTTTGAGTATCCATCCTCAACATTCTCATTGTCTCATCCTCTTTATGTAGTCCATAAAACCTCTTAGTTTTGCATGATGATTGTGAGGATTTGATAGTGATTTCCATATTAATGCACTTGGAGTCTTATTGGAGGAACCCATGCGAGGTTCATTGAGCAGTGTCGACATCAAAGATTTTGGTTGTAATATTCCTTACATGTTATCAATAAAAGAGAGCTTCCCTTTCCCAATTCATGCATCTATGCTCTTATGAATTATTTTGAATGTTTATAACTTATTTCATGAGAATTAGTACATGTTTATGTTTATAATGATTGCTTACATGTTCTTGTAGATTTTTTTTGTGTTGCTTCAGGTCATCTTTGGGAGGAGGCCTGCAACTCAGCAGTGACCAACAAATAATGAGGATATACTATGGACAATAGGATACAAGGTGACATTATTTATCTTTTTCTTGTTTCCCTTATTTAAAATTAATCATCAGGGTTTTGTGAATTTCAGTAATAATAGGTCAGTTTTTGTCTTTTAAGGAGTCATTGCTCTGCCTAGCCATTAGACCCTGACTAGAGGGATTTTCCCCAAAGAAGGAAGGTTTGATTAAACAAATTTCTACATGGCCTTATGATATTAGTAAAAAAATCCATCCTATATTGGTGGCTTACCCTCAACCATCTCCATCGATACACATATCGTTTAATATAGAGTTAGTGACCATTTGCATAATATTTCTTCATGAGCCTCATACATAAAAAAGGGACTACACTAAGATACGTATGTGTGGCCATTGTGCAATTCTCAACAATACCTTGAGGATAAAAACCAATTGATAAAGATCAATAAATTCTCCCTCATTGTCTTCTTGTTTGGTAATTTGACTATTAAGTATTTTCACTACAAATATTTTCTTAGTAGCTTCCATAGTAGAAAAATGATTATTCATTCTATCCCTTATGTTTAGCCAATAAAGGCATGTTCTCAATTTGATCGTTGGCCTTGGTGAGCTTCATTCAATTTAATGAAGTGTCAAATACTTACAACCTTGGCTTACGTTTCTTCATCAAATGAGATGGATTACAGACAATAATTAACATGCTATAGTTCTTCCTTCACAACCCTTTGTTGTTTTTGTCAGACGAAGGCAATTTGTGGTGCATAACCTATCAATAAGGAAGAAATTCATGCAATGCCATCCCCCACCATGAAATCCACCCATATTCACCTAAGAGTTTTGGTGAGAGATTCCACACTCTTTTGATATAATTTAGGCAACTATGAGTTTTTAAGAGAGAGATGTCCATGATGAAATGGGTATTAAGAATTCACATTTTATTAGCTCCATGGGGATGAGATATGTAAACTGGGTGTTTTTTGAAAGAGTAACCTCTCCTACAACTTGGAAAAGCCTCACTCCCTTGTAATCAAAGTAGAAAGTGTTATGGTTAGATAACATATACTTACCCAATATCTTAAGAACCCTTTTTCTTCTTCCTTCTAAAAGTTGGATGAGGAAAATCAAAGCTTAGATGCTTATTGTCTTATAAATTTATTGGGGTCACAACCCGAGCCTAGCCTAAGGGTCATGATAGGAAAATTACTCCCCACGATGCATTCTAACTAGTAACATGCCTTCATTGTCCTCTTGGGTTTCAACCATATTAAAGTCCCCACACACCAACCACTAGGATTAGGGAGCTCATGAAACCGCAATTTATAGAACAAAGCCTATTTTTTTGTATCATTAGATGCATAAATGTTTTCTATCCCTATGATCTAGCCATACAAACTAAATAATATCCAAACCAATCTCTTAGAGGATTCATTTCCCTAACCTAGGAATAAAGAGGTAAGTTTTGGAGAGAACAAAGTTTCAACACCACCATTGCCTTCATGACGGTATGTTAGAAAACCAACAAAATGCAACCAAATAAAATTCATTATTATTTTTAACAAAAACCTAGAAACTTTCAGTTTAATTAATGAAATTTCAATATTATAAAGTAAGGTCATTATCCTACCAACCATAGTTTTCCTGTAAGAGTCACTAACACCTCTAATATTCTATGATTCCACCATCATTAAGGATTGACAATAATATCATTTACTATATTATCCTCATAAAAATTATCTTCCATCTTGACTACGACCTCACAAGCATTCAATGTTACTACATGTTTGAAAGGTTTAGGCACAAAACCATTCTTCTAAAGTGCACATGTTAGGATATTTTTGAGATTCCTTGGAGTTAGGGGCCGCTTGGAAGTGCAATGAGGGAGTTAGGGATGACCCCTCCTACCACCTACTCAAGATGAGGTATTTTAATGGGAGGGGTGTGCGACCTATTTCCCAAAGGGAAAGGCTGTGCACTTATAAGGTGCTGACATACCAAAGGAAGTTGCCAACTTACTAGGATGATCTTTTTTGTTTTCCATTGTGTTGTTGTTTTGGGAGTTTTAAGCACTACCATAACCCATTGATTGGATTGAGTGGTTTATTGAGTATCATCTTTTGACATTTGGCTAGAGGGGAAAATATATGGGTTTGGAATATCAATGACAGGACAATCACAAATCTTGTGATCTCGACTCTGTCAATGGAAGCAAGTGTTAGGTATGTTAATATAATGATCTAACTACTTAATTATATTATCCTCAATCTATACTAGGAAAAGTTCTTTAAGTTGGTATTTAGAAATGTTAACTCTCATATAGGCCCTTTTTCTGGTGCTTTGGGTTGAAAAAATGATCTAACTTGTGATAGATAAAGTTATCTATTGGAACAAAAATATGCCTTAGTAATGATAATAATTGCATGGGATGGCTTGCGAATTTGACCCATACATGACAATAAAGTTAGGTAGTTTGTTTAGTAGCGAAATCTTCAACCTAGGTTGCAAATACCATCAAGGTATCATGACAAACCATAGCTCCATAAGCAACAATGGCTACGTATTTTGATTCCTTAAGGAAATGAAATAGAAACAATCCCTTAGTCAATATACGGTGTTAAGGAAACAACAACCATGGGGTTCCCATGCCTCTTTGACTAAAGACTTGATCATGATCTTTGAAGGTATGCAGCCAATAACATACTCAAGCATTATCTATGTCTTATCGGTGTTACAAACATTTCCATACTTTAATATGAAAATATCAATGGAAATTTCATTAAATTCATTTCCATTACCTCATAATAAACCTTTAAAATAAGTTTTTAAAGAAAATTTAGAAGAACCATCATACCAGCTACAATTACTTATGAAAGACCATTTCTAGGTGTCACGAAGATCAATGAATTCGATCCTTGGACCTATGGGTTATGTTCCACGAAATGGATTGAACATTCATCCATGGAAGTAATTAAACTCCTCAATCTCCTTTCTCATCCTGTACCCTGGATTATAATAGTGTTCCCCCTTAAGAGCTTCCCGTGAAGTTCATATAAACTTCACCTCTCGCGTAGGTCTATCAACCTCTTCCATATAACCTTGGTCCAAGACCAAGTGCTTATCTCATTGAGAACCTAAATCCCATAGATCATCAGACTCCTCATCTATAAAAGTATCATCATTGAACTTCGATCATGTGGGTCACTTCGAATTCAGACTCTAAAAACAACACCAACTAGTTTGAAACCTCATACTCCAAGGACTTTGATCTATTGGTCCTACTCTGACCGATCGATTTTTGATAAGCTGTGGCCGTTCCTATAGCTCACCCATGCTGCTATGATAATTCCACTCCGATGAACTACCACGTGCCTCCTTGTAGATCCATTGATCTGGTTCACTCGGAAAAAATCTCTGCCATTGGTTGGGGTCTTTCTTCTATTGAATGTTCCAACTATTTATAACTTCAAAGGTCATTGGAATGTTGCCTTTTTGGAGTATCTTTGATGGTTTAGGCTTCGATAGATTGGTCCTGATATTGTTTCATGGATAACTGTTGATCCTACCGTGATCATCGGTTGATCATCCTCATATGATGGAATGTGAATTCCCTTTATCTTTCCAACATGAAACACTCCGTGCTCTTGCTCATGGCCTCTCTCCTCACACACATACTCACGAGTTCATGACATTTAATAGATATTTCACAAACAATAATAGAAACCCAAATAAAATAAAATACACAATTTTCATTAAGAATTGAGATCGATGTTACACACTAATATGGCCTCTATGGGCTAGGCTTCCCTCTCAGCTAGGTTTACATTGTGCCAAGCCTTTTCTACACTGTGCCTGCAGGCTTACATTTAAACAAGGTAGTACAATAAGGATTAGATCACTTCATATCCGATCTATTCCTCAGATAGTTGAAAACACATAAATATCACAACAACATGCTTGAAATAGCAATAACAATTCACAACAAATCCGTTTGCTTCACACAAATATTGAGGAAATCATATCCTCTCAACCACGCTGCCTTCTGGAAGGTTCAAGATTTCAAATATGATTTGGGGGGGGGGGGGTCTATGCGCTTGCATCAGACTCCCAGGGTAGAAAATATTCATGACCTCCTGATCATGTGTCTTCGTTGCTGCTTTCATCTTCAACCTTTGGTCTTCCTTTTCCTCATGCATCACTCCATCGTAATGATGAGATTCTCCTCATACTCAACATTGAGCTATAACTAAGCCTTTCTCTAAAGCAAGCCTCTGCACTTGCTACCCAATACCTCTTCAATATTTCCTCACGATCTTGACCTTTTGGTATTACAAGTTCTCTTCTCTAGAACCTTTGAGCACTCCTTTCTCTTTTTCATCTTCTGTATATACCCACTCACATGCATGAAATATTTTCCTACTTTGATACCACTTGATGAAATCAAGTGCCATATTATTTTCTCCCACTTTGATACCACTTGATGAAAGACCATTTCTAGGTTTCATGAAGACCAGTGAATTCGATCCTTGGACCTGTGAGTTATCTGTCCAATAAAATGGAATGAACGTCGTCCATGTAGCAATTGAAACTTCAAGCAATATCATTTCTTCCATACTGTGGGGATAAATATATGCACTATTAATTCCCACATCAAATTATCAATAGGGGCTCATAAGATTTGAGGTTCAAGCACATGAAATGTAGGTTGGAGCCTAGTCTAGCCTATTGTCGGTAAAACAATATTCAAGCCCACACTGCAGAATTTAAATGTAAACCGCGAGAGATAAACACTAAGGATTCATCACTGGGACATAATAATAACTTAGTTCTATAAAAGGCTCATATCACAATTTTTCATTTATGCATGTTTTTTTGATTAATTTTGAGTAGCTAACTTAAGTTTTCCTTCCTTCAATGGATTCCTGTAGTGGTTAACTAAGCTATGAGAAAACCAAATTAAACTAAATAAAGGGAAAAACAATCAAACGAATAGAAAACAAAACCTACTTCAAACTATATAATGAGATGTCCCTTTATGATTCAAGCAAGGTAATCTTCACATTCAAAAATCTGTTTAATGATATAAAAGATTGTTGTTTAATGAGTTTTGAATTTATGAAGAACAAGAATCAATCCAAGGAATGAAGAATTTGTTTTTTAACAACACACAAAAATATTTCTATGAATGTAATCACAAAACTGTCTTTTTATCTTTATAATGAAAGACACTCAATTGATAAACTCAGAAATTTAGTGAGGGATCCCATCTTTGGACACATGCAACATGCTGTAAGTAATAAGTAAAATAAACTATGCATTCACAGAAAACAAACCAAAATCTGATTATGAATTCAAAGGAAAGTGAATAAAGTATGAGTGTAAAATAAAATGATTCAAAATGTAAAATAAATATGAATGTAAAACAAAGATATTGCATTTACGCTATGGGAAGAAATCTATGATACTTGATGCAAACTGAGCAAATAATAGATCTAAATTAAAAATACAATGAGAAACATATTACCAATCTTGAGGGGCCCTCCCAATCTGGAAATTGCAGCTAGAGGCACTTCAAATAAACTCCAATGATGCACCAAAAATTTGGAATCAATCACCTTTCATATATTGACAACTAAGTTCAAATTACAACAATGACATCATAACTCTCTTCTCCATTACATGAACCTCCATTACAAAAGAATAATCATAATGAAAATTGGATATTTCTCACATCCCTATGAGGTTTATTTATACATGAATCCATGGAGGAATGGATACAACCGAATTCCCAACTCAGATTTTGGTTAAAACCAATTTTAGAATTTTTGGAATGAAATCACAAAAATCTGGGTTTTTAATCAATTTGGGCAGATTTGAGTTAGGGATCCACCTATATCTTCCAAACCAATTCGAATTTTGAAAAAGTGTCCACACACTCCTCAAATTTTCACCTTCTGGACAAAACCTATATCTTATAATTTTGAGATCTGCCTTCATCTACACAGAAATCGAGGTGCAAGTTGGCAGTTTGAGAATTTTACTATTTTTTTGTAGAGTCGTTCCCCTTGAGTTGTAGGTTCACACATGCGAGTTGGGGTGAATTATAACACATGTGTCCATATTCCGACGTCACTCTGGACAAAACCCATGTCCCCAATTTTCCTATAGAAGCGCGCCAATATTTCGAACTATAATATGGTATCGGATGCCTGTAAAGTGTGTTGGTACTAGATGACTGTGCTGGTACCGGATGACTATAGGATGCTGGTATCAAATTGATATTTTTGGGTACAGGTACCAGATGAATTCTGATGCAGGTACCAGTGTTAGGATATTTAGACACTTAGGAGTTAGTTAAGATCTACTTGGTCTAATGTGTCATTAGGTAAAAGTGTGTTTCTTTAGTATGCATTAGTATGCATTTGTAGTTAGGAAATCCGACGGTCACAATATGTTATCGACATAGAGTGATTCGATGGTTCATATTCTCCTCGATCGTAATGACCATTGATCCATGTCTTAACACTTGATTGGTCCATGATATCTATTTAAATAGCATGGAGGGTCATTTGCCGATGATCAATTGTGAGAAACTCTCTTGTAAAGTCTCTCTGTAATATTTTTCTTTTGCATTAATAAACTGCTCCAAGTGGTCACGTTGGCTAGGTTCGTGGATGTTTCCCCATAGGATTTTTACCATGTCAAAACATTGGTGTGTTGATCTTTGATCTAGTTTTGTGAGTGGTCACTAAAGGTGTTCGTCCTCTGTTGGAATACTTGTGTTGTCGAACATGGTATCAAAGCTTGTTTGAAGACTCACTCCTATTGTAGATTGAGATCGTAAAGTCGAGTTGCCTCATATTCATTTTCTATCATTTCTATACATTTTTGGGCTGAGAGGACTATTCCATTCCGTTCAGAGTGCTCATTTAAGTCAGGAACACTTTTCGTTTCACTCGAAAAAGTTTCCGTTTGCCCAAGATATGACCGTTTCAGTAAGATCCGGAGGTGTAAAGCCTGAATATGCATTTTTAAAATTTCTGCAGAGTATTATTTTGGTTTTATATTATTTATTTTTGGGTTGCTACTCTTTTAGATCTGCATATTCTCTTTACCCCATGCCCCGTGCGATCTTATAAAATCAGAAACATATAGGAAAAGGTGCATCTTCCGGGTAAGCTAACCGAGATCTAACCCTTGTTGTCATCGAGAAGCGAATTTTTTTTCTTGTGTGAAAATAGTTTTTATTGAGCACGCTCTCCAAGGCCATCTTCAACAACAACAAGAAGCAATTTTTTTTTCTTGTGTGAACGTAGTTTTTATGGAGCACACTCTCCAAGGCCGTCTTCATCATCATCAACAACAACAAAAACAACAACAATCCTCTTGCTAAACAATACGATATGTTTTGCTAGACCATTTGGTTAAAAATTGCCTTATTAAGAAAGAGGTCTTGAGTTCAAGTCTCTCTTTTTGTTACTTTTTTTGAAAAAGTTCATGTTAAAATTGTAAAATGTATTTCACTTCAATTATAAAAGTGAATCACTATAAGTAGCTTTAATATTTTATTTTAAAGTTATTTATTTTGCATGCAACTTTTCTTTTATAAAGTAACTTCATTGTAAAAGTGATCCCCACTTATCTTTATAAAAGTGGTTCACTTCATAAAGTAACTTACACCACCACGTGGTCCTTTGGTTACCATTTTTTGCCTTTTTAAAAAAAGGCATAACTCTCACATCCGAAGTCTGTTTTCAATGCCGTTTTTTTATAAAATTGCCTAACTTTTCAAGATCTTTCCATCCAGATCATCAGTTTCAGTTTTTAAATCCATATTATCTAGATATTTAATATGGATTCTACAAGTAATCTCTTGCTTACCAGGACCAACTACTTCCAATGGAAATCCCAAATGGAAGATTTATTAAGAAGTAAAGGCTTGGACCTTATTACCTTGACAAAGGAAACAACACCCACTGATGCTGATAAGAAAGTCAAATGGGACAATAGGAATGAGGAAGCATGTGGATTAATCAGAATGTCCATCTCTCCTGATTTAAGTTTCCACCTTCAATCAATTGAACAACCCAAAGAAGATAGGGACAAGATTGAATCTATGTTTGGTAAACACAATATTATTCGAGCACAATAGTGATAAAATCAAGTACTAACTTTAATTCCAAATGATTTTTCTTGCATTGAAGACTATCTATCTAATTTTAAAACACTCAGAACTTTATGTGAAGAATGTAAGATACATATAGAAGAATATCATTGCATCTATCTTATTCTCTCTAAGCTAGGTAGTACATATTCTGTGTTTTCATCTACCTTTTATGCCATGCAAGAGGCTCTAGGGACAACTTATAAAAACCTAGTCTTGAGAACTTTTGTGATGCTTTGATTAGAGAGCAAGATAATCTTGTGCAACTTGGAGTGATCAACACTGCAGGTACCTCCAACAAAGACTTTGTCATCCATTAGAAAGATAAACCCAAGAATCTCAAGAAGCAACATTCTCACCACAACAACAAGCAATATAAGGGTCCCAAACCCACTCAGACAACTTCCGCTCCTAATGGTGACAAAGGAGAACAATATAGAAGTAAGAAGACTGACAGACATTGCAACTTTTGTGATAAAGATGGTCATGATGAGTCTAAATGTTTCAAGAAGATGGCATCTTTAGAAGTAGCGATGAAGAAGCACAACATTAATATTGATTCTACTACTTCTTCTTCTTCTCATGGACATGCACTTTCTGCTTCTGGTTTCTCCTTCAATACAACTTCTACTTCTTCTTCTGATGAGTGGCTTATTGATTCTAGAGCATCTTATCATATGGCTAAGGGTAGAGACATATTTTTTGCTCTAAATGAATGTAACACCAAGAAAATATTTGTTGGTGATGATAGATCTCTTAGTGTTGAAGTATCTGGAACAGTTCAAGTAGAAAACGATCATTTCAATGATGTATTATGTGTTCTAAGTATTTTTTGTAACCTTCTATCAGTATATCAAATCACTCATTCAGGTGAAGGTAAAACTGTAGAGTTTTCTCCTCGCCAAGTTGTAATCAAGGATCTAAAAGATCCTAAGAATGTTCTTGCAACTAGAATTGCTAATGATATTACCAGGTTGTACAAGTTTGATAACTTTGGGTCATCATCTTTTTCATCAGTTTTTGTTGCTCATATTGATGACTTGAGCAAACTTTGGCATGAACAATTTTTTCATCTAAACTATCACTCATTGCAAAAAATATGTAATCAACATATGGTGACTGGTCTTCCTCTTGTTTCATGCAGAGAAGGTGTTTGCGCCGGTTGTGTTCTTGGCAAACATCATCGGGACAATTTTTAAAAACATGCCTCTTGGCACACCTCGGTCCCTTTGCAACTTGTTCACAACGATTTGTGTGGTCCACTTTCTTCTCCTTCTTTTTCTGGGTGCAAGTATTTTTTAAGTTTAATTGATGACTTTTCCAAACGTACTTGGGTTTACTTCTTAAACTTAAGAGCGGAGTTTTTGACACATTTTTGGCCTACAAGGCCCTTATAGAAAAGCAATTTGGACATCAAATTCAAAAGTTAAGAACATATAATGGAGGCGAATATGAGAACAATAATTTTACAAGTTACTGCACTACACAAGGCATCCAAATGCAACACATTGTTCCATATACACCATGTTGGCCCTTGACCAAGTTTTGGAGATCCTTGGTCAGGTTTGACCTATTCTGGGACTTCGACAGGATGGTCGAAGGTGGAGCACAACTCGAAGCGGAGATTTTGGGATCTCGGAACCTTTTTAGGGCATTCTTGGGTTTTGGGCTTATGTAATGGGTATGGGGATGTCGACCCATGGGTTTACCCATGTTTAGGCCCCTTTTGTAATGTATAAATAGATGTCTAGGCGATGTAAGGAGAGAGCTATGTGTGTGATGTTGTGCTAAGTGCAAGTGATAGTTGTAAATGCTTTGTGCATGCTGTGTGAACACTTGCAGAGCTAAGTGAAAGTGGATGTAAGAAGTTGGTGTAGATTGTAAGAGGGCTTTGTGTTATAACCTAGCTCGAGGAAGGAGGATCTAGCGAAGTGTGTGCATATCTCTTGTCCTATGCATAGTAGGATCTTGTGGCTTTGTGCATGTAGATGATTGACAAAAGACAATAAAGAGAAGAAGAGTTGGTGGACGTAGCCCCAGGTTGGGGGTGAACCACATATATCATGTGTTATGGTTGCTTTGTGCATTATCACTGTTATATTGTTTATGTGATAATGTATGTTTAGATGAGTATGATATCTTAGTGGTTAATGATGTAAATATGATGATAGATCTGACCTATTTTGATGTGCTTAGTGATTGAATGTATTAGATCTGGGTGAATACCATCCTGCTCTGTAATTAGGGTCTATCTGTGCTGTAAACAAAGGCTAAATACTAATGAACAACAACTGCTGAGTGCTCTGTTAAGGTGTTGTAATCACAGATCTGTGTCCTAGCTAGGTTGCAGACATCTGAGCCCTGCAACCACCTTTGCCTCTACCTCAGGTGAGACTTCATCTGCTTCGCAGGTGTTTCCGAAAGGGCCAGTAGTTAGGGTGTTGTTGGTGCGTTGTTGAAGCATTGAACCCTAGGTCTGCCCATGTGCCAACAAATGGTTATGTTGCTGGGACCTGAAACTGTGATTGCTGGGAACTGAAGAAAAGAAAGATCTGTGCATATATCTATTGCTTTAGTGTGCAATATTCTACTTGACTTGGGAAGCTCTGTGCTAAGAAGAGAAGTCCGATCTGATGAAAAGAGGTAAGATCTTAAAACTTTGTGCTCTGATAAATGTAAGAACAACAGAATTTTTTGATTGAAAAGGTAAGATAAGTGGAAATTTTTTCTTCAAGAGTATGGATCTAGGTATGTTTGATAAATTTTGTCCTAGTCTAATAACTAGAGCATAACTAAAAGAAAGAAGATTTGATATGAGTAGATCTGATATAAATAATGAAAGATATGTTATTCCTATGCATAGAAAGAATGTTTGGACTAACAAATGGATGCAGGATCCTAGGAAGATTTTTTTGTAGGTTAGCTATTATGATCCTAGTGAGCAGTACAAGAAAGGCTGGGGATCATTTAAGAGAAAGAGAGGATTAACTATTTGCTACAATTTCCGAAGATCGAGACATCTTGCTAAAGAATTCCCTAGTAGAAGACCTAGTTGTCTTTGTTGTAAAGATATGGACCATGAAGTTTTGTATTGCCCTAGAATGATTGCTATGGTTGAAATAATGAATATGAGACAAGAAAACCCCGAGGAAGGCCAAGAAACTGAGACCATGGAAGAACCCCAGGAAGAATTAGTGATTGTATTACTACAAATGAAAGAAACCCTGGATGATCACAAAGATATCAACTTATCAGAGATATTCAAAGAAAAAGAGTGCATAGAAACAATAATAGGAGACTTAGACATAGACCATGTTCTGGATGAGGAAACACAGGTGAATATCATGATAGAAAGAACTTGGAAAAATTTGGGAAAGTCTGCTATGATTCCTTCATTGGGAGGAATATGACTGTTTAAAGGAAAATTGATAACCCTATGTGGAAGACTTACCCATACATCTATGAGTGCTCATGGAAATTCAACAGAGGAATAATTTGAGGTTGTTAAATTTATTGAGAACAATGCTCTATTTTCTATGTTACAAGAAAAAACCTGGATTGAGAAAGATCAGATGCGAAGGGAACAAGAAGAGGAAGCCCTAGAACAAAAAAAACAAGAATTAACATAATTCATGACTAGGAGAATAGCACACTTGATAGTAGAACAAGAGAACAAGTCAAAGCTACTAAGGATAAGGGATATGGATGGCAGAGCTGAAAAAACACAGACAAAATTGAAGAACTTGAAAAGCAGAGAACCTACCCCAGACATAGAAGAAGTATTACACTCAAACCCTATGGAAGACCGTCAATAGTGCAAAGTTACTATACTAAGAGAATATAAGAATCAAAATGGGAAGAGGAACCCAATAACTCAGATTACAGGAAAAAAGGCTAGAAAGCTCAACAAGAAGAAAGCAAAGTTAGAAAAATTGCAAGCGGCTCTAGAAAGAACTTTGCAGAAGGAAGGTTTCTAGAATTTGAACTTAGTCGGAATATCAGTACAACATAGAATGACACTTCACCATGGCAGAGAAATATAACCGTTGGAGGCATTATGACCGTTAGACTGATGCTCCCGAACGGTTAGAAGATAAATTATGATCATAAATCTTTTCCATCGGACCGTTGGGACCGCGCCATAATGGACATAACTGCATTGATGAAGGATTCTTTCCCATTGGAGGGATCCGCTACATCATTGTCTACTTATTCTGTCGACTGTCACACCGAGAACACTTTCATGAATTGTATTAGAACCAACAAGATAACTCATTTTTATCGTGTTGTGTTTACTGAGAGCTAACCATCCATTCAGTTGCATTGAGTATTTGTTCATAAACCTAAGATATCCGATCTCGAGTGTGCATGTCGGATGACGTTAGCGTAGTAGAAAAGTCAGTAGAGGAAATTCTAATCGATCTAATGGTTGAGAAGGTGATGTTCGTAGGAGCTCAAGCCTCATAAAAGTGAGGAGTGCAAGCCTCTCCATCGACTGCTAGCAGATACGGACCATCTTGAGCTGTAGCTAAGAAAAGAACCAAGCATCTGGTATTCGAGTGATATGGGGAAATAATGGCAGTCGAACACAATGTTCCATACCTACTACCTGCAACTGAAGAGGGCTATTGAGTCTTTCCCTCGTATGAGGCTGAACACTCTGGACAAGTTTAGACCCCTTATGAAGTTTCGTGTAGATCAACATTTTATTTATATCACTGCATGAGTAGATGAGAGTAAAGAAGAGATTCAGTCATACTATAAGCTCACAGAGGAGGACCTAGAAGAAATAACTAAGGAATGGTCTACAAAGCTCCTTATCCCTGTTGACCCCACAGAACTGTTTGGCCCCAAACTAATCAGAATCCCACTGGTCACTCGCGAAGGGTATGATACACCTGGAACTAGCAGAAGGAAGAAGACATAAGAGGTACAGAAGCTGAGCAACGCATCAGAAGAGATTGCTTCAGATTCATCTAGCGGAGGAGGTGGTGACAAAGTAGACAAAGAAGGGCACAATGGGGAAAAAGATAACCAAAAGAAATATGAAGTAACATTTCCACAAAATCTCCCCCGATGATGCAGATCCATCTAAGAAAATAAAGGTTTCCCCCACGAAACCTACATTGTGGAAGAAGTCCAAAGCTAGTAAGACCAAGCTACAGACTGTGCTCACACTTGATGAATTCGACTTCATTATCGCAGCTGTATCAGATGCCTTAGAAGATCTTTTGCAGAGAAATGAAGCCAAACAAGAATCCATGTATGATAGAATTGAGACAGAGCTAAGAGGGGTACAGTAGGCTCTTCACTCCAGCCGCACAGTGTCCACTGTGCCCCAGCCATCTGAAGAACTAGAGTTGGAAGATGAGCCTACCCAACTCTGCAGAATAGCTGATGCGACTGAAGCTCACCTTCGTTGCGTACAAGAAGAAAAATAATAGGCCATAGTGGCCCTAAAGAAAGAATAAGAGGAAGTGATAGAGCAACGCCGAGTTGCTCAATAGGAGAAGGACAATCTCCAAACCAAGTTCGAAGAGGAGAGAGTGCAGATCCAACAAGAGAAAGAACAACTGCTCGCAGAGCAGATCAAAGTCAAAGAAGTAGTCAACAGAGCACTTCGCTCTGTGATGGGATTAGAGCCAAAGGAGGAAGATCCAGTGGAGCATCAAGTAGCAAATCTTGTTGAAGCCATCCAGTAGCTTCACTAGAGAGTCATAGAACTAGAGCTACAAATAGTGCCAAGCACTCCGTAGGACATGCGAGACCAAAGAGAATTAACTGCCCGGAGCACAGTTGAAAGGATCAAAACATTAGCTGGGGAATGTAAACAACTTAGTAGTAGAAGTGCATAGAATTATGAGTGACTTATTGAGGACCCTGAACTAAAGACACTGGAGTCACAACTCCAGGAGGCAAAGATGTTGATTAAGGTTGGTTGTCATTGATGTCAACCCTTGAAGAAAGACCCGTAGCACAAAGTTTTGGGTAATGGACCCAATAGTGTTTGATGTAAATATGAATCATTATTGTTTTGTCATGGTTGATAAGAAGTAAATATGG
>ML830907.1:15357-34877 GCA_009831015.1 Picea engelmannii | reverse complement strand
AGTTGGTGCTTCCAATGAATGTAATTCTTCAAGACATATAAGAAAAAGCATTCCGTGGTTTTCTCCCGATTTGGGTTTCCACGTAAAACACTGGTGTACTGTGTATGTGTATGATTGTTCATTTGTTCATTTCTTATTTACTCAGTTATTGAATAATAATGCTTCATTGATATAACACTTGGATTATATGGTTAAATTGCTCTATTACTGATTCACCCCCCCTCTCAGTAATCCAACAAAAGAAACAAGAAACAACAGTATAGGCGCAGTTGAAACTCCTATCAGTAGTTGAGAGAATGAAAATATCCTAGGAACAATGCACTGCCCAACAACAGGTCCATACCATACAAAGCAAAGTCATGGAAGTGACTCCGAGGCTCCAACTAGTCCAGGCCGAAGTTTTCCAACTATTTGAGGAGATTGAAGGACGTAGAGCAGAGCTGGAACAGGTAGTCACTGTAGTCAAACAACGCTTGGAAGGTACTGTGAATGAGGAAGTTATTCAGGATTTTTTCAAGCAGGAGGCCTTGGCGAAGTAGCAGGTCGAAGCAACTCAAGCCAAGCTCGGGGCATTTGAGGGAGATTTACCCAGATCAGAGTGACTTGGGATGAGTCACAGGTGAGTGTTGGGGGCCTGTTGGCCCTTGACCAAGTTTTGGAGATCCTTGGTCAAGTTTGACCTATTTTGGGACTTCGATAGGATGGTCGAAGGTAGAGCACAAGTCAAAGCAGATATCGTGGGATCTCGACCCCTTTTTAGGGAATTCTTGGGTTTTGGGCTTATGTAATGGGTATGGGGATGTTGGTCCATGGGTTACCCATGTTTAGGTCCCTTTATTAATGTATAAATGTATGTCTAGGCGATGTAAGGAGAGATTTATGTGTGTGATGTTGTGCTAAGTGCAAGTGATAGTTGTAAATTCTTTGTGCATGCTGTGTGAACAATTGCAGAGCTAAGTGCAAGTGGATGTAAGAAGCTAGTGTAGATTGTAAGAGGGCTTTGTGCTGTAACCTAGCTTAGGGAAGGAGGGTCTAGAGAAGTGTGTGCAAATATCTTGTCCTATGCGTAGTAGGATCTTGTGGCTCTGTGCATGTAGATGATTGACATAAGACAATAAAGAGAAGAAGAGTTGGAGGATGTAGCCCCAGGTTGGGGGTGAACCACGTATATCATGTGTTATGGTTGCTTTGTGCATTATGGTTGTTATATTGTTTATGTGATAATGTATGTTTAGATGAGTATGATATCTTAGTTCCTAATTATGTGAATAAGATGCTAGATCTGACCTATTTCAATGTGCTTAGTGCTTGAATGTATTAGATTTGGGTGAATACTGTGCTACTCTGTAATTAGGGTCTATCTGCGCTATAAACAAAGGATAAATACTAATGAACGAAAACTATTGAGTGCTCTATTAAGGTGTTGTAATCACAGATTTGTGTCCTAGCTAGGTTGCAGACATCTAAGTTCTGCAACCACCCCTACCTCTACTTTGGGTGAGACTTCATCTTCTTTAGAGGTGTTGCTGAAAGGGTCAGTAGTTAGAGTTTTTTTGGTGCGCTATTGAAGTGTTGAACCCTGGGTCTGCCCCTGTGCCAATGCACCACAACAAAATGGTGTTGCTGAGAGAAAGAACTTCACATTAAAAGAAATGGCTAATTGTATGATCCAATCTAAGGGATTAAGTCTAAAGTATTGGGCGGAAGCAATAAACTGTGAAAATTACATAGTAAATCACACTCCCACAAAGGCTCTTAAAAATATAACACCGACACAAGTTTGGACTAAAATTAAACTAGATGTAAGTCACTTTCGTGTATTTGGTAGTACAACATGGGCTCACATTCCTGATGAGAAAAGGAAAGCATTGTAGCCTAAAATTGAGAAGTGTATATTTGTTGGTTATTTTGAAGATGTCAAAAGTTATAGACTTCTTCACCCACATTGTAATGAAATTATTATTAGAAGAGATGTTAAATTTGATGAAAATCTCTTGGCTTGTGAGCCTAATTCAACGAGTGTGCCTTCTTCGGCTTGTGATCCATCTTCGACATTTGTGCCTTATTCTGTTCCTATTTTGGTTTCTTCTTCAGATGATTACAATGAGGATGAAAATCCAACTCCGCCTTCTCACCTTCCTCCAGATGAGTCCTTTGAACCTGAACCAACATCAACTCCACAAATTCCTAGATGGGTCCGTTCAACATGATAAGCAGCTGGTGATCTTGTCGGTGATCCTTTAGATCAATGTTGGACACGTTCACAGTTCCAGCACGCCTCTTCTCTTTTGGCTCAAGTTTTAGAGTCTCATGATCCAAAGACATTTGTAGAAGCTTCAGGTCATCCAAATTGGGATACAAAAATGAATGAAGAATATCATTCCTTAATGGCCAACGATACTTGGGATCTTGTACCTATTCCAAAAGGAAGAAAACTTGTTAGATGTAAATGGGTCTACAGAATCAGGTATGCATCAGATGGAAGTATTGAAAGGCACAAAGCCCGGTTAGTTGCCAAAGGATTTTCCCAAGTTGAAGGAATTGACTATAATGAAACCTTTTCCCCTGTAGCCAAAATGAATTCCATTCACCCTGTTCTTTCCCTTGCTGCCTCAGATAAATGGGAGGTCCATCATATGGATGTTAAATCCTCCTTCTTGTACGAATATTTGGAAGAAGAAATCTACATGGAACAACCTCTTGGCTATGTCCAGAGTGACTCTAGCCTTGTTTTTCGCCTTAAGAAATATCTTTATGGTCTTACGCAAGCTCCCCGAGCTTGGTATGCCAAAATGGAAAACTTTCTTATTGACACCAGATTCTCTAGATGCCATTTTGATCCTAATGTCTATACCAAGAAAGTAGGAAGCCATCTCATAATCCTTTTCCTTTATGTTGATGACCTTATCCTTACTGGTAGTGACACAAAACTTTTAAACCATGTGAAAACCAACCTTAATCAGAAATTTGAAATGACAGACTTAGGTTCTTTGCACTATTTCCTTGGCCTCCAAGTTTTGCAAACCAATGAAGGAATTTTTATTTCCCAATCTAAGTATGCTTGTGACCTTCTTCGTCGCTTTCATATGGATGATTGTAAACCAACCCCTTCTCCCTTCCATTCTAGAGTCAAGATTACTTCTACATGTACTTCTCCCAAATTTGATGCCACCCTGTACCATCAGTTAGTTGGTAGCCTCTTATACTTGACTCATACCCGTCCTGATCTTTCCTTTGTTGTTGGTGTTGTTGCCTGGTATATGCAAACACCCCATGAAAGCTATTAGAAAGAAACTAAAAGGATACTTTGCTATGTATGTGGTACAATTCAATTATGATACATTACAGTTCATGGGGGACTCCTTTATTGGTTGGTTTCATTGATTCAAATTGGGTTGGTGACCCTGATGATTAGAAGTCTAGTGCATGTTATATTTTCAACCTTGGTTCAGGACCTGTCTCTTGGGCCTGTAAGAAACAACAGGCTATTGCACTTTCTTCAGCAGAAGCAGAGTACCAGGCAATGGTAAATGCAATTCAGGAATCCGTGTGGCTTTGATAGATCCTTTCAGAGTTTGGATTTCAACAGCAACATCAGACTAACCTTTGGTGTGACAATCATAGTGCCATCAAGCTTGCCAAATACCCAGTTCAACATCAACGCAACAAGCACATCGAGATACACATGCACTTCATCAGAAATCTCATTCATGATCAAGTTATTGAAGTCCTCTTTTGCCCTACAAAAGATCAAGTTGCAGATATTTTCACAAAGTCTCTTACAGAAGCGAAGTTTTCCAAACTTCAATCTATGTTAGGAGTTCAGAAAGTTGTCATTAAGGGGGGATAGGCTCTAATGCATCCTTCCTTCTCCTATTGTGTCACTATTGTAAATCCTTCAATCTTATCCCAAGTTGTTCTTAAGGGGGGATGTTAGGATATTTAGACACTTAGGAGTTAGTTAAGATCTACTTGGTCTAATGTGTCATTAGGTAAAAGTTTGTTTCTTAGTGTATTTCTTTAGTATGAATTTGTAGTTAATAAATACGATGATAAAGATATGTTCCCGACATAGAATGATGAGACAGTTCATATTCTCTTCAATCTTAACGACCATTGATCCGTGGCTTAACACCCGATTGGTCCATGATCTCTATTTAAAGAGAATGAAGGGTCATTTTTTGATGATCGATTGTGAGAAAATCTCTTGTAAAAACTCTTTGTAATATTTTTCTTTTGCATTAATAAACTACTCCAAGTGGCCATGTTGGTTGGGGTCATGGATGTTTCCCCGTAGGGGTTTTAGCACGTCAAAACATCAGTGTGTTGATATTTGATATGGTTGTTTGAGTGGTTACTGAAGGTGTTCATCCTCTATTGGAATACTTGTGTTGTCGAACAACCAGATGGTTTCTGGAATGATATGGTGCAAGTACTGAATGACTTCTAGTGCGGGTACCAGATGACCTCTAGTGCGGGTACTAGATGACTTCCAATGTGGGTACCAGATGACCTAGAGCACTGTCTTAGAACCCTGTATTAATATGATTTCCACAACAAGGTAATTAGAGGGATTAGAGCACATTAATAATTATTATGACTATTAATAAACCATAAAAACCACAGCTAAACATTCATTACCTCATGTACACCAAGAAGTGGTTAAGAGAGTATAACAATGAGAAAAATAGGTGGATTACTTATGCCTTCAAGGAAAAATGATCGATATATGAGGAAAAATGAGGTAACTGTAGATGTCAAAAGGGAAACCCAACATTTCCCCCATTCCCCCATGTCCTCATGCAATGCTGATCTTCAAAATTTCAAAATTGGTGCTTTTTCTGACTAAATTGAGCATTCCCTGAAGTTCCACCCTTCGTTAGCTCATTAGGATCTCTTGTCTTCATTACCTTATTAGGATAAAAGTTACATAGTCATGGTTTCAATACTATATCAATGGATAATCTTGGCCATTCATAATGAAAGTCACTTTTCAAAATGATGAGGTAATAATAAGGCAGATACAACAATAGACGTATCGAACAAGATAGGTATGAATGTGGAAATTTCACTTTAAGGGGATAATACATTTTGGAGTAGGTATGAAAGTTTAGAATAGGAAGTGTACATAAGAATAAAAACAATTCAACACATGATTTAAAATGATTCTTTAATATAAAGAACATGAAAAAAATTAGCTCATACCTCCAATCACCTGAAGTAATAACAGTGTCAAATACAAGACAATGATCATATCATTTTGATACCAGTACCATATTATTAACTGGTACTGGAACAAGACAGTACCGAAACAAGATTCTATAGTACCGAAACAAGGCAGTATCAGAACATGATTCTGTAGTACCGAAACAAGATTCTGCAGTACCAGATGCACTTGATAAGGTACTGTTGACACTTGAATCTGTTAGGACTGAAACTACAACCTCACGAGGATACAAATCCTCCAACGTTTTATAAAGGTGGTACTCCTCTCTATTTTATGATAATCTTTGAATTCTATATTTCCAAAATGATATAGGAATTTGAGAAATTCCAGCATGGCATTCAAAGAAATAATAAAAGTTGTAGAAAATAAAAATATTTTATTTTAAAGAGAATTCCTGAGAGATGACTAGGAACCTCATACATCACATATTTGAAAACATAAGAAAAATTTCCTCACATTCATCATAGTTAAACTAAATATTTCTTATCACACATAAAAATAATATAAAATGGCCCGTATGCATAAGAGAAATTTAATAGAGTAGACACACATGGAACTCAAATCAAGAAAATGATAGATCAATCTCAAATATTTTATACTAAAAACTCAGAGTTATAAAACACCGTCAAAACTGATCCTGAATTACTTCTCTTGGGATTTCTAAAAAAATATTAAAGTCTGTTACAAAGCTTTGAAATTAAAATGCATTTGTCTCGAGGACTGGGATTGGGGCTCCTGCAGACCATAAAAGTAAATATAAACAATATGTGAGATATGAAGAGAAGATGGTGGGTGAAGGCAGAGTAGCAAGACCTAGAAAGAAGATAGGAATAAGTTATCAAATTTAGGTTAAACCTTTCTAGTCAAAGAAGTGGAGTAACTGAATGAAAAATTGATAAAGAAAGAAAGATGTGATCAACATAAACTTACTATGATGGTATCTCTCCTCTTTACTTGCTTGCTGCTGCCCTTTTATTCTCCTCGTTGAAAATTATATGAACTGCCTCAACTATTGTTTCATGGCCTTTTTTAGTTAATCTATCAATTGTCTTCTTAAACCAATATTTAATGTAACTTTTCATTGAAGCAACATTTATTTCATGCCTAATTTTAATATTAAACAATTCACCTTATAAATCTCTTAGGTCATGAGAAATGTCATGGATTGCCTCAATATCTTGATTTTTCATAGAATAATCAACCAACCAATTATCTATCTCTTCTTTGCCATATTCGATTATGCCAACAAATTTATCAGCCGATAATCCCTTTAATATCTCCACTTTTTCATCAAATTGTTGCCTTGTCATAAACATTGAATTGAAAATTAACTTAGGATTTTGCACCTCATCAGTGCTTCCTGCCAAATCTATCTCTGTGATCCTTCTGAATAATTCTTCTCTTTTCACTATGGCTTCATTGCATGCTTGGACAATGTCATTCACATTCTTGATCTTTTCTTTCCAACAGGCATTTAGTTGTTTAATTCGACTTGGAGAAGGCATATATTCTTCTCTCCTTTTCAATTCTGTCATATTTGAGACTTTTATCCCAAATGGTAAAAAAAAATCTGTGTAGAATGCTTCTTCATTCTTTAAATCAGCTTGGAGATATTCATGAAATGCATGTGCCCTTGAATTGAAAGCAACAATATTTTTTGATACCTCCCCTGCTTCTATTATCAATGACATTCTCTTTTTAATATATTTCTCAACATAACTTAAACCGCTGTGAGCAAAATTGAAGATCCCTTTAACTTAATACCAGGTGTAATTGGTTTGACCATTGTCAAAGGACTGGTCAAGATTGGAAGAGGCATGAAGGCTATCTCCAATTATTTGATCTTGTCTTTTAATTTGGCATTCTCAGCCTCTAAACCATCAATAGAGTTGTCGAGCGCGTCCCCAGTTTCCCTATAGATTTTGGAAATCTGGGACGGTCGCATATACTTCAGGTCGACCTCTGAGTGGTCCTTTCCTTTTTTATTCTTCTAGTCACTTCTTTCTACAATCAACTTTTAGATTCTTTGTCAAAAACAACACTTTGAAAAGTGAAGGATTCTTCTTCACTAAAGCTCTCATTTCCAATGACTTCCAATAAAGAATCTTGTTGAGCCATATGATCTTGTTGTTCTCTTGGAAGAAATATTTTTTCAATGTATCTTCTAGTTCCATATCCTCCAAGGAAAAGCTTTGGATGTCATTTTCTATAAGATTATATTCTTCCTCTTGCACCAAGTTTTTTATTTTCTTTCTCAAGGGAAACTTGTGTGAACTCCCAATTTTTCGATGGGGAGGATTCTTCTCTCCCACTCCACTAGAACTACTGTTGACAGTCCTTTTAATTGGGTGGGCCGCTAGAGAACTGCTCCTGGATGTAGTATTCTTAGGAGTAACAACCGGAGATTGAGCACTTATTTCACTGGAACCTTTTCCCCTTTGCTTGTAAAGACCATTACTACTAAGTAATGTTTCTAAATCGCCAACATGATGTACATGAGTGCTTTGGATGTTACCCTCTTCTTCTTATTTCGAGACAATTTGAATGAAGGATTTATTGAACCCCACTGAAAGCATATGTCCAACAAAGATTTTGTTCAGATCAAAACCTTTGATCTTTTCAGCATACTTGAAACTCACTTGTTAAAATGATTTGTGGATTCATCAATTTTATTTATATTTCTGAACATGAACTCTCCAATCTTCCATGGCAGGAGAATAAACTGCTTTTTTCTTTTTTCATGGAAAAAATGTAACCATAAGTTGTATTGCCTCACTACCTCTGTAATAAATAGTTTATTAGATATGCAATACGGGAGAAAAGAAGGATTCTCTTTTGAGAAAAATATCCTTATGATACTGTGATTCTCCATTTTCTCTATTGTCCCCTTTTTCTCTAAAAATCTAGTATCTTGAACTGATATTCTTGGAGTGTTTTTTCCCAACAAAATATTTTTGAAGACTGAAACAAAATCATTATAAACTTCATAGAAAAATAGAGGGGTCTTATGCCTCCACAATGCTTGATACCAAAAGGTAATTGGATCTGTTTCACAATTCACCCTTTTACTTATGGTTAAGTTTGGGAATTGACAACAATGAACAATAGCGAATATCAAGTAAGAGGCCATAAATAATTTTTTGTCCTTTTTATAGTGTGATAACTGGGACGAGATTTCGATAGAAATGAGTTTTCCCCAATAAAAAATGGTTTGTTCTTAAACTGTAAAATACAAAATATATAAAATCATGCAAGAGATAAAAGCAATGTTTTCCTGACCTGTCACCCTGGTAAATATCCATGCAATTTCTCGATAGGGATTTTTTGAAGACTCAACCTGGATTCTGGTTATGTCTGCTGGGACAGATGCACGATTCTCCAAATATTCCGGTAGAAGGTCAAGCCCATTGTTATATTTCTTCAATAATTCTTTGCAATCTTCATCTTTGAAAGTAAGAGTCGGCTTTGGCAGCTTTAACATCTTGCGAAAAACTTGAGGTGAAAGAGAAATCAGAGAATGATACTGGAGTTGTACGATTCTTTGATTTGGTACATACTTGTCCACACACCATGCAATGCTTTTCTTACAATGAAAAACCTCAGAAACACTCCCAGCACGAGCTCTTCCAAATGTCCAAATTGCATCTTTCTGTGCAGGAGGAGAGGAATAATGCAAATATGCTCTCGACCACTGGAAGTTTTTGTCTTCATGACCAAAGATATTCAGAGTATCACCACACAAGTGTTGCCTAAGTGATGCTTCCATAGGTTGACAAAACTATTTCTTCAGCTAGATAATAATATCAAATAAATCTTTTCAAAAGGATAATGATATTTTAATCCATTGGAAAATGAATATTTAATGAGTAATTCCTCGTGCCTTTCGCCATTAATGATGATCTTTTTGGGGCATGCACAATAATTGTTGGCATTAAACAATACTCAATGCATATCGGGAAAAGAAACAAAAGGGTGGGGATGGGTGAGAGAGAATTCCAATATAAGATTTTTCGTGAACCCACCAACCCAGGAAACCACTAACTCATATTTGGAGAGATGATCAAAAGTATACTAAGTGTAAGAAACGGTTGGTCGGACTCGCATGCAAGAAAAAATAAATACTTTGGAGCTCGGGACCCACGACAAGATTGATGATCGAAATGTAGATCACAAAACTTGGGGTGCAAAGTGAAGGTCACAGAAAATGGAGAGTGAAAGTTCGAACCCGCGAATCTGCGAAACTGAAATATGGCTAAGTGTTAAAAAAACTTATGAAATAAGTGGGTGGAAATGAAGGCCTGCCAACCCGTGAACCCGTGAAATTGAAATATGACTAAGTATAGTAACCAAAAAGGGAGAAAAGAAGGGATAACAGAAAAAGAGAATAAGGGGAGGTGTATAAGAGGGAAAATAAATGGAGTAAATAAATAGGAAAAATAGAATGTGGAAGGAAAGCATGGAAGCACAAAGTGGTATCAATAGGTACGTGGTCTTTATGATCTTTAAAAATGGAACTTACAGGCCTCACATTGTGGCTGGAATACTCTGGGTTTCAATCTATAGAAGATGCTGACAATCACTGGTACAAGATCAAACTGCAGGTGTTTTAACCCAAGATTCAATACTGGAAGTGTTGAATCTATTGATATTTCCTGCTCTCTCTTCGCTACGCTTACTAGTTTGCATGTCCTCATGCAAACTCTTATTAGTACACAAAAATTTCTACAAGCTAAAAGAGGACTATGTGGAACTGGTGCATGTTGACTAAAGGATGGAAATGAAGTATGCCAAAGCTGAGAGCTGTTAAAAATATCTTGCAAAAAGTACCCTTGAAAAAGATTTAAATTTATGTACTGTTGGTACATGAACCTATTGATTTCTGTCCCAGTAGTACCATAACAAAAAAATCTAAAAGAACTAAACTAATACTGTTATTATGAGAGAAGAAATAAACATTGATGTTATGCCAAAGAAACAACCAAAACTTAAACTTTATCCATGCTTGTAAATTTGGAAATGAAATTAATTTTAAAACATTACAAGCATAGAGGAAATTTCTAAATTACTTATTACATACGATTTCATCAATCATTAACAATTTTATGCTCAGGAACCATGTTAATTATGATGGGATAATTTTCCTCTCATCCTTAAACATGAAAACATGAGGAGATAAGTGGTCTTTAATAAATGAGAAACTAATAGGAAACCAATCATCCCTGTTTAGTTTCTCAGAGAATTTCTATCATTCAAGTAATATTGATAATGTTCGCATTTGAGTTTATTAGACTCCTACACTTATGGGTCCCACTTCTAGGACAATGGCATCCTAGATATGAATGACAAGGTCTTAAGACAATCTTACAAACATTCTCAAATGACAATTAGATGAGGTTCATTAGCCTTTTGTTCAACCATGCATGCTTCTTCTTAAGGATTTACACAAGTATATTATTCATACTAACAAATATAGATTAGGCATAATGAAAGACATCAAAATTAGAACCCATTTCCAACAAGTCTGTTCAGTACTCCGATGGGGTAATTTTGACATCTAAGAAATATCCTCCCTAGGAATAATGCCCCATTTCCCATGAGCCTGTTCAGTACCCTGATGGGTTTGCCTAGTTATACCATAGACTGGTACCCGCTATCAGTAGACCTGTTCAATATCCCGATGGGTTAGACTCTTACACCCATTTTCCATAAAAGGCTCTTGTCCCAATATTACCCTTAAGATAAAATTTATAGATTTCTTTCACATGGGTGAATGGGTAAGTATATTTGAAAACCTTTTTACATGATGGGATGGTATTGGGTTGGAAGATATTTTATAGATTGCCCATAAAAGATTGTTTGTATGAAAAATAGACTTATGTATTGAGATTAGTCGAAAGATATATCATGGTCAAACTTACTTAACCTGTGGTGGATGAGGCCATGAGAGAATGACCTAAAGGTGCCTCTAGTCCTCAAGTTCATCTTCTCCATATAAGATTGTGTTCCCTCACAAGTAGAAGTTTCATTCACTCTCCTGCTATTATTTGATAAGAATGCTTGAATAACAAGTTCTTATATGAAACTAGGATGTACAAGTTACCTATGGGCATCATTATACAAACCTTAAAGATTTTTTAAATCCCCATAATATTTTAAAGAGTAGGCTTACGAGCAATTGTTATTATTAATAGTCAGAAATATATATGTAATAATAAGAAGAAATAACCTAAGTTGTTTTGGTTTTTGATGATAGATCAATATTATCTTAATCTCATTTCATTTATTTGAAAAGAAACATGAAAATATGTTGCATTTATTTAGGACTAAGTTAACTAACATGCAAATTTTACTCTATCCTATCTAAGAACAAGAAACCATATTTCACGTGTAAGAATATTTCCAATGTAACCATGTGCGTAAGAAGTGTAGAAATACATTCATACTTGGGTTTGGAAGATAAGCTTTAATGTATACCAGAGTACGAAGAACCAATTGCTTTGATGATGATGTGAAGAGTTGTTGAAGAAGATATTGGATTACTGAGAGGGGGGGTGAATCAGTAATAGAGCAATTTAATCCATTTTAACCATATAATCCAAGTGTTATATCAATGAAGCAGTATCATCCAATAACTGCAGAGTAAATGAGAAATGAACAAATGAACAAGCATACACATACACAATACAACAATGTTTTACGTGGAAACCCAAATCAGGAGAAAACCACATAATGCTTTTTATTATATGTCTTAAAGAATTACATTCATTAGAAGCACCAACTTCGTTTGTTTTCCAACTACAACTGGATAGAGGCTCCAACCCCCTAGCTTCTTAGGATACAACCTGAGTGAAGCTCCAACTTCCTAATTCCCTGGCTACAAACAGAAGGAGGCTACAACCCCCTATGTTCTCCGACTACAACCGAAAGGTGGCTACAACCACCCGTCCTTGCCCCGTCCTGCCACCCTGAAGTAGAAGTAGAATGATGGAACCACTGTCAACCTGTCACTGTGAGATATACCGTTGTAAACATGTACCAATAAATCTAAACCATCCATCAACCATGCATCAACTTGTACCTCAACCTGTAATCAACTTGTACCATAAACAAGTGCATCAACCATGCACCAACCTGTAACAAATAACCTGTAATCAACCTATACCATAAACAAGTGCATCCAACCATGTACCAAGTATGTACCAGTCATGTTTCCACTACTCATCAACTATGACTCATCAATATGTACCAACATCTTCAACTATACACCTCATGTATGTGCCAACTCATCAACTACTTGTCTCAACCATGTATTCAACATGTACCTCAACCAAAATCCCTCATCAATTTCATCATAAAAATATGATTTGTAGCTCTGTAATATACCTGGTGTATATGATAACATTCATGCAAACCTTCCTTAACTTCAACAATAAGAGACTGACATTTTCATCAAACGTTTCTTTAGTCTCACATGCCTAGTATTGGATTAGCCAACAACCCTAAATTGAAGTAATCATAACTTTGTACCTGTAATGTATAAAGATCTGAAACTGATACAAAATGTTCTTTAGTGTGTTTTATGCAATTCCTCCAGGTTTCACTACTTGGAACCTCTCAGAAAAGGAGTTATAACAAACATGGCATACCTTGCTGAATTCTGGCTTATTCTAGAGAGAGACCTTGTAGAGCGTGCCTCGCACGAAATATTTATTGAATTGATCTAAAAATATGAAAGAACATGATAAAGAATGTACCCTAACCAAAACATTTGGTTTCACTGAATTTGGATTTTATATTAAGAAGTTATGACATTATTACCCGGAACGCCTGTTTTTGACTAGTTTCAGGACTAGCCACAAACCCTATTTTCCACGGAGTGTAAATCCAAAAATATAATGACCCACAAGAGGAATTTTTTACCATAGATACTTGGATATGTGTTTTCAATGAAATATAAATTTCATGGTCTGAATCATTATAGAAAAAAATTTATGGTGAAAATGGTGATATGATTTGTAAATAACATACCTTAGAAAGCACCATCAAAAGAATTTATCCTTGCATTTCTACTTTCTTTTCTTCACATTCCCTCATAATTTCGTCTTATATATCTTTGGTTACCTCAGAAACCTATAGATATTCAATATTCTCAAGTGTGATTAAAATGAGAGAGCCTTGCCTCTTATTTATACTCTCCAAGTAGCTTCCTTAAAAACATCTTCTATGTCACTTGGCCCCACTTTCCTTATTCTAGGGTTAGCCCACTTCTGATTTCTCCATTAAATTTATTATTGAAATAATTTATTTTGTATTCACTTTGAATTATAATACACTCATTACTTCACTTTATTATTTACCTTTTAAAATCTCTTAAACCACTTTGACTACTTTGACCTTTTGGGGCTTCTAGATGACATATGAGGGTCCTCCAACTTTGTAAGGCCATAATTCTCAAACCGTGAGGAGTTATGTGATGTTCCACATACCACCAGAAATGGAATGACATGTACTATCCATATAGAATAGTATTATTTGAAAATATATCATAACTCATACCAGTATCCATCAAACAAACTTGGGTCCATTACCCAGACCTGGGGTCTCCAACTTCTCATGGCCATAACTCTCTAACCATGAGGAGTTATGTGACATTGAACATACCACTGGAAATGGAATGACAAGATCTATCCATCTAGGATAGTTTACCTAAAAAATTCATTGTCCTTCATCTCATTATTCCACAATTAAGCATGGGTTCTCTTACTCCGCAAAGTGTCTTCCTGTGAGGGATTTCACCATAAGGGGACCACTTTGGAGTTCATCCATCTTTACTTCTTATCAAACATGACAAGAAAATAATGATTCATCTTTACATCAAACAATATTGGGTCCATTACCCTAACCTTTGTGCTACGGGGATTTCTTCAAGGGTTGACATCAATGATAACCAACCTTAATCAACAATCTCCCCCTTTGGCATTGATGGAAACACTCTGATGCAATATTGAAATCATATCACTCATGCTCCCACTAGAACCATGCCTCTGTCCTCTGTATCTGATAAATTTTCCTCTGTCCTCTGCATCTGATAAATCTGCTCCGCTTGGAACCATGCCTCTATCCTCTGCATCTGATAAATCTCCCTAGAACCATGCCTCTGTCCTCTGTATATGATAAATTTGCCTCTGTCCTCTGCATCTGATAAATCTCTCCCCCTTTGTCATTAATGGAAAAGGTATATTTCCATCCGGGGCTACTCCCTCTGACTGAACTATCCTCTTATGGTGCTTCCAAGTGTACATCTAAGACATATAAGATAATCATTCAAAAAACATTCATTTTGGAGTAGAAATAACTCCAAGTCTTTGGAAAAGATATTCAAAGGCTTCTCGTGGAAGTGGTTTTGTAAATATGTCTGCCACTTGTTCTTTTGTGCCCACATACTCAACTTTGATGTTCTTTTCTGCAACCTGTTCCCATAGAAAGTGATACTTGATTGGAATGTGCCTCATCTTGGAGTGCATCATTGGGTTTTTTGAGATATTGATGGCACTTGTATTATCACAATATATTGGAATGGGCTCATCATACTCAACCTGCATATCTGTCAAAGTTTGTTTCATCCAAAGAACCTGTGTACAACATGCTGCTGCTGCAATATACTCTACCTCAGCTGTAGATATAGATACCGATGAAAGTTTCTTTCTTAGCCATGATACCAAACACTCACCTAAGTAGAACGCTGCTCCACTGGTGCTTTGTCGGTCATCAATACAACCTGACCAATCTGCATTTGTGTAGGCAATAAGTGATAGATCTTTTCCTTTTGGATAGCATAATCCAAAATCTTCTGTTCCTTTGAGATATCTTACTGCTAATACATGTGATTCCTTTGGTGCTGCTTGAAATTGTGCCACCTGTCCAACTGTTTGCATTACATATGGTCTGGATGTTGTCACATATAGTAGGCTTCCAATCATTGACCTGTATTGCCTCTGATCTCTAGACTTCGAATCATCATCTTTTCTCAACTTACAAATGGTTTGCATGGGAGTGATAACTCGTTTGCAATCTTCCATTCCGAGCCTCTTTAGCATTTCTCTGATATACTTGGTTTGAGAAATAAAAATTCCTTAGTTGCTTTGATGTATCTGAAGTCCCAAAAAGAAGGATAGTTCTCCAAGTAATGACATTTCAAATTCATTTTGCATGTCTTTTGCAAATTTCTGGCTTAACCTGTCATCATCACTACCAAAAATAATTTCATCAACATAAACTTCAATTAATAGAATATTACCTTGACTTACCTTGATGTAGAGGTTATTGTCTGCACTTCCTTTTCTGAACCCTGCCTGTTGCAGATACTTATCCAGTCTGGAGTACCATGCTCTAGGATCCTGTTTTAGACCATACAAGGCCTTCTTTAATTTACATACATAGTCTGGATTCTCTGACAACTGAAATCCTTCTGGTTGTTCAATGTAGACTTTTTCTTCAAGTTCCCCATTTAGAAAAGCTGATTTTACGTCCATCTGATATACTTTAACATTTTTGGAGCATGCACAAGCTAAAAGTAAACAGATTGCTTCCATTATAGCAACTGGGGAAAATGTCTCTTCCAAGTCGATTCCTTCAATCTGTGCATATCCTTTACATACCAATCTAGATTTGTTCCTTGTAACCTATCCATATTCATTCAATTTATTACTGAAAACCCATTTTGTGTCGATCACATTCTTATTCTTTGGTCTTGGAACCAATTCCCAAGTGTCAATTTCTCTATTTGATCCAATTCTTCATCCATGTCCTTATTCCAAAATTCATGCTTGCTGGCTTCTTCAAAACAATTTGGTTAAATTGTAGATAAGAGTGCTATGTGTGTTTGTTCTGGTGAATGTATTTTTCTTCTAGTCTCAACTCCTGCATCTTTGTTTCCAATAATATGATCTGAATGATGATTCTTCTGTACTCGTTTTCTAGGTGTCTTTGGAGATACTTTCTGAAATTGCTCTTCTGCTTCTGACGGATTCTCTTCATCTTCATCTTCCTCTTCTACTTCTTTTTCATCTTCTTCTTCGAAAAGTTGTTCCATTGATTTGTTTTCTTCTTCCTTTGATTCTGGTCTGCATGTTTCATCAATTGTTACGTTGATGCTTTCCACAACTTTGTTCAATCCTAGATTGTAACACTTGTATGCTTTCCTTGTACTTGAGTATCCAACAAGTATGTTGATACTGAGAGGGGGGTGAATCAGTATCAAGTACAATTTAAAACCTTTTTCAACTTATACTTAAACCATTCAATTATATCCAATGAGAAATGAACAATAGTATAAGAGTTACACCAATACACCACAATACACCATGCACAATATATGAGAAATAATCAATAATTATTGTTCAAGGGAAGTAATGACTTCCAAAGGTAGCTACAACTTCCAAATGTAAAGGGAGGGATAAACCTCCAAGAGTAAGATACAATCCTCCAATATCAAGAGATATTTGAACTCTCCATCCTTGCCCCTTCCTTCCACCCAATAATATATGAGAGATAATAAAACTTCACATTAAATTATCACCATCAACCAACCATCACATAGAACCTGATAATGCTTCCTGAGACTTCTTCAATTTCTACAATTATTCAATTCTTGGAATACTATGATCCTATAGATAATATTATTCAATTTATTCTTTGAAACTTCTCCAAGTTTCACTCCTTGAATCCTCCCAAAAAAGAAGTTATAGAGAGAATGGTAGACCTTGTTCAATTCTGGTTTATTCAGGAGACCTAACTTGTACAGAATGCCCCATGCTCAATATTTAACATCAGATTCTAATACTCACATACAAGAAACTACAATCCGTACTATTTCCAATGAAATATGTTCCATGTCATTTGTATTCTCGATGAAGAAGTTATGACTGTTTTACCTGGAACACCTATTTATTGACTAGCTTTAGGACTGATCACAAACCCTATCTTCCACAGAGTGTATCTCCATAATTATAGTGAATCAAGAGATGAAATTTTTAGCACAGGTACCTTGATATGTCTTATCAATACCATAGAAATTTCACCATCTGAATCATTCTAGAAAAAAGGTTATAGAAAAAATGGTAAGATGACTTGAAAATAACATACCTTAGAACACATCACTAAAAGAATTCATCCTCCCTTGAAATCCGACCTTCTTTACTTTTGATTTCCTCTGAAATTTGACTTGTGTTTCAAATGAATGTATAATGATATTTATTTATACCATTTATGTCACTTCCTTTTAACATTAGGGCCGACCTGACAATTTCTTATTTTGTAATTCTTTTCTTTAATTATCTTCAAGGCCTACATGTACTTCCTTCTTCAATTCACTTTGTCATCTTCAAAAATTCATTTCTCTTCAACCATGAGGATCCACACAATGTGCCACATACCACCAAAAACAACATGATGTATACTATCCATCCATGGGTGTTATATATGCATGTGCATTTTCCTTCATGTCCAAATAACTTCATCAATCTTGCGGTCCAAAACCCATGACTAGGGTTGACATCAATGACAACAACCAATCTTCCAACAAAGTATTCCTTTGTCCACATGAGAGTCAAACTTTCCCATTATTCCATCTTCTCTTTTGATGTAGCATTTGATTCCAAAAAATCTGAAGTGCTTCACATTTGTTGGTCTTCCTTTCCATAGCTTGTAGGGAGTTTTATCAGTGTTGTTTCTGAGTGTTACTCTGTTTTGAATGTGAACTGCTGTATGCACTGCTTGTGTCTAAAATATATCTGCCAAGTTGGAATCCATTAGCATTGTTCAAGCCATTTCTTGTATTGTCCCGTTCTTTCTTTCAACAACTCCATTCTATTGAGGTGTCCTAGCAACGGTGAATTGCCTTTTTATTCCATGATTGCTACAATAGTCCATAAATTCCTTTGAAGTGAACTCTCCTCCATTATCAGATCTCAAACATTTGATTCTTGAATCCATATCATTTTCAACCATTTCCTTGTATATCTTGAAGTTTTCAAAAGCTTCTGACTTGTTCTTGAGAAATCAAACTGCAGTCATTCTTGTATAATCATCAACTAATAACATAAAGTATTTTTCACATTTTAAGCCCTTTGTTGTAGTTGGTCCAACTAGATTAGTGTCCACAATTTCCAATGATCTTGTTGTTGAATATTCCTTTGATTTGAACCTGGTCTTTGTTTGCTTTCCTTGTTGACAATGCTTGCATAAAGTGTTGGTTGGTTTCGTGATCTGGGAAGTTTCTTTGACTGCTTCTCTTTTGCTGACTTTGACAAGGTTATCAAAATGCATGTGAGCCATTCTTCTATGCCATAGCCAACTTTCATCTTCCTTTCCTAGACAACACTTTTCATTTCCAATTTCACTTAACACATATATGTTGTTTGAAGTTCTTGCAGCTATACCGACCAATTTCCCTGAACCTTCTTTTCTTATCTCACACTTTTCTGAATCAAAAGTAAGTTTATGACTTTGGTCACACATTTGACTCACACTTAGAAGATTATGTTTCATATCTTCTACCAGTAGAACATTTTGTGCCTTTTCATTCTTGTTCCCAATTCGAACTGTGCATTCTCCAATGATTTTTGATGAATTATCATTTCTGAAGGAGACTGATCCATTTTTTTCTTTTCATAATGTAAGAAATTTGTCTTTATCACCTATCATGTGTTTTGAACATCCACTGTCAACATACCAACCATTTTTCTTTTTCTTATCTTTTAGAGCGACTATGCATTCTTCATTGTTATACTAATCTTGGTTTCTTATCCATGTCATTTTCTAAGGTTCTTTTCTGTGACTGTTGTTATTCTATTGAGGTTCTTTAGGAGGGACTGTCATTCTGCAATCCTTGGCCATGTGTCCAAAATTGTTACATTTGTAACATTCCACTTCAGTGCTCAAAGATTCAAACCTATTGTAACTTTCTCTTTGTGTGTCACTAGGTCTCCTTGAATAATCCCTTTGTGTATAACTCTCAAAGTTGTTATTGTTCCTGTTATTAGCTCTACAATTCACATCTTTATGTCCAAAAAATATACATGCATAACATACACCAAAAAATATAGTTTGATACCTGGGAGTTGAAGATATTCTGAAATGAGGTGCTCTTCTGAATCCTTCTTCTTCTTGAGGCCTATTTGTCTGTTGTTGATTCTGAAATCTGAATCTTCTTGGTGGAGGAGTGTCCCTGTAATCTTCCTTGTATATATTCCTATCCTCTTTGATTGTTTCTGCATAGCTCTTTGGATTTGTT
>ML830907.1:0-15307 GCA_009831015.1 Picea engelmannii | reverse complement strand
TCCTTTTCTTCTAGTTGTTCTTTGAGTGCTTCTTCAATTCTTTTATCTTCTTCTATTTGAACCTTCAATTTTGTGATCATTTGTTCTAGTTCTCAAGTGTCCTTTTTCTTGTCTAGTTCTGCTTGTAGTTTCTTGTTTTTCTTCTTTTCTCTTATGATAACTTCTATGGCACACATTAATTCTTCTCGATAATCAAATTCCGCCTCTTCAATTTCTTCTTCGACTTCTTCACATTCTTCTTCGGCTTCTTCATATTCTTCTTTTGAGTCTTCTTTGTCAGAGTCTTTTACTGCCATGAATAAAACTCTTCCTGTCTCATTATCACTGACTTCATCTTCATCTGATGATGAGATGCCTTCTTTGGTGTATAAGATTTTCTTGAAAACTTTCTTTGTAGTTCTTTTGCCTTTATATGTGTGTTTTCCTTTTGATTAACCTTCATCATTTCTCTTTTTCTTATGAGGACATTTGTTAGCAAAATGACCAATACCATCATAATTAAAACAAATTAAAGGGAGCTTACCTCTATACCTACCATTGGTTCCCTTGTTTAGTCTTTTGATGAAGTTGGCCACTTCTTCATCATATTCCGAGGCATCACTGCTGCTGCTATATTCTTCTTGTTCCTTTTTCTTTTGCTTTGATCTTTTGGATGCCTTGAAGGATGCTTCTTTTACATCTGGATTTTCCTGCTTAGTTCTCATTTCATATGCTGTGAAGATTCCATGCAGTTCGTCCATGCTTATTGAGTCCATATCCGATCTTTCTTCTAGTATTGATATCTTAGGGTTGAATCTCATAGGAAGAGATCTTAGTATCTTTTGAACAATTATAGATTATTCAATTTCTTCTCCCAATCCTATGATTGCATTCACTGTTTCATCGACTCGTAAGAAGTAGGCTACGATATCTTCATCTTCCTTCATTTTTGGTTGTTCGAACTGACCTTTGTAAGTCTGAAGCTTTGCTGCTTTGAATTTTGTATCTCCTTCATAAATATTTTGAAGCTTGTCCCAAATCTCTTTAGCGGATTTACAGTGTGCAACTTTGGTGAATACCATATCATTGAGACCATTCAAAAGTGCATTTGTGGCTTTGGAATTATTCTCACCAAGTTTTACTGCTTTGTCATTTGTTGGTGGAACTTCTAGTGCTGTGTATCCATCTACAATTGATTTCCAAACTTGAAATCCCTATGCTTGTATATATGTCCTCATCCTTATGCTCCAAAAAGCATACTTCTGTCCATCAAACTGTGGTATTCCATTTTTATATGAGTTGGTACTTTCCATGATCTACCTTTCAGTGGTTAAACTGATTTCTGAAGGAACTTTCTCTGATACCAATTTTTGGATTATTGATAGGGGGGGTGAATCAATAATAGAGAAATTTAATCATTTTTAACCATATAATCCAAGTGTTATAATAATGAAGCATTATCATCCAATAACTGCAAAGTAAATAAGTAATGAAAAAATGAACAAACATACACATACACAATACACCAGTGTTTTACGTGGAAACCCAAATCGAGAGAAAACCACAGAATGCTTTTTCTTATATGTCTTGAAGAATTACATTCATTGGAAGCACCAAATTCCTTTGTTTTCCAGCTGCAACTGGAAGGAGGCTCCAACCCCCTAGTTTCTTAGGCTACAAGCTGAGGGAATCTCCAACTCCCCAATTATCTGGCTACAACCAGAAGGAGGATACAACCCCCTATGTTCTCCGGCTACAACCACCTATCCTTGCCTTGTCCTGCCACCTTGAAGTAGAAGTAGAATGATGGAACCACTGTCAACTTGTCACTGTGAGATATACCACTGTAAACATGTACTAATAAATATGAACCATGCATCAACTTGTACCTCAACCTGTAATCAACTTGTACCATAAACAATTGCATCAACCATGCACCAACCTGTACCAAATAACCTATAATCAAATTGTACCATAAAAATGTGCATCCAACCATGTACCAAGTATGTACCAATCATGTGTCAACTACTCATCAACTATGACTCATCAATATGTACCAACATCATCAACTATACACCTCATGTATGTGCCAACTCATCAACTACTTGTCTCAAGCATGTACTCAACATGTACCTCAACCAAAAGCCCTCATCAATTTCATAATACAAATATGATTTATAGCTCTGTAATAGAACTGGTGTATATGATCACATTCCTGCAAACCTTCCTTAACTTCAACAAAAGAGACTAGCATTTTCATCAAACTTTTCTTTAGTCTCACATGCCTAGTTTTGGATTAGTTAACAACCCTAACTTGAAGTAATCATCACTTTGTACCTGTAATGTAAAAAGATCTGAAACTGATACAAAATGATCTTTAGTGTGTTTTATGCAATTCCTCTAGGTGTCACTACTTGGAACCTATCAGAAAATGAGTTATAGCAAAAATGGCATACCTTTCTGAATTCTGGCTTATTCTAGAGAGTGACCTTGTAGAGCGTTCCCCACACAGAATATTTGTTGAATTGATATAAAACTGTGAAAAAAAAAACTAAAGAATGTACCCTAACCAACACATTTTGTTTCACTGAATTTGGATCTGTTATGAAGAAGTTATGACGTGTTTACCCGAAACACCTGTTTTTGACTAGTTTCAGGACTAGCCACAAACCCTATTTTCCACGGAGTGTAACTCCAAAAATACAATGAACCATAAGATTAATGTTTTACCACAGATACTTGGATATGTTGTCTCAATGGTATAGAAATTTCACGGTCTGAATCATTAAAGAAAAAAAGTTATAGCAAAAATGGTGAGATGACATGTAAATAACATACTTTAGAAAACACCATCAAAAGAATTTATCCTTCCTTGCATTTCGACCTTCTTTTCTTCACCTCCCCTCAGAATTTAGTCTTATATATCCTTGGTTACCTCAGACACCTATAGATATTCAATATGGTCAAGTGTGATTCAAATGAGAGAGCCTTTCCTCTTATTTATACTCTCCAAGTAGCTTCCTTAAAAACATCTTCTAGGTCACTTGGCCCCACTTTCCTTATTTTAAGGTTAACCCACTTCTAATTTCTCCATTAAATTTATTATTGAAATAATTTATTTTGTATTCACTTTGAATTATAATACACTCATTACTTCACTTTATTATTTACCTTTTAAAATCTCTTAAACCACTTTGACTACTTTGACCTTTTGGGGCTTTTAGATGACATATGAGGGCCCTCCAACTTTGTAAGGCCATAACTCTCAAAACCTGAGGAGTTATGTGACGTTTCACATACCACCATAAATAAAATGAAATGTACTATCCATATAGAATAGTATTATCTGAAAATATATCATAACTCATACCGTTATCCATAAAAAAAACTTGGGTCCATTACTGAAACCTAGGGTCTCCAACTTTTCATGGCCATAACTCTCTAATCGTGAGGAGTTATGTGACGTTCCACATACCACCAGAAATGGAATGACAAGCACTATTCATCTAGGATAGTTTAACTCACAAATCCATTGTCCTTCATCTCATTATTCCATAATTAAGCATGGGTTCTCTTACTCCGCAAAGCATCTTCCCGTGAGGGCTTTCACCATAAGGGGACCACTTTGGAGTTCATCCATATTTACTTCTTATCAACCATGAAAAGATAATAATGAGTCATCTTTACATCAAACAATATTGGGTCCATTACCCAAACCTTTGTGTTGCGGGGCTTTCTTCAAGGGTTGACATTAACGACAACCAACCTTAATCAACAAAAGAGAGTGGTGCTTCAATATGATAGTCATCTGGAACCATAGATCGTTGTAATCTTGATTTTCTTGGTTCACTTCTTCATTTAGACCACTCTACATACATCCCTCTATCATGCTTTGCAAATCTTCTTCTTTCAAATGACTAGTCTCATTAGTGCATAGAGGTTATTCAGAAAGGCTTATCAAGAATTCCTTGATCTTAGGTTCTAGTGGTTTCTCTCCATCAAATGTGGTCCATGATTTTATAGTCTTCTCAATAGATTGGAAAATGAAATCAAAGGAGACTTCTAGATCTTCTTGTGGATGTGGAGCGACATTTAAGTTTTCGACTACTGTCAAGATTTGTTCTTCCTGAGAGGATGAGATTGAGATACCAATTGCTGCTAGGATTTGAGAGAGTTATATCAAAATTTTGATCATATTTGAGTTCTTTTTGTTGGTTAATGGGTCTTTATTCACACATGGATTAGTGTAGAGAGGTGTGTGGGGGTGGGAGGGGGGGTTTTTGATAGTGCCCAATGTTTTTTAAAAATCCTAAAGAAATAAAAAGAAGCAAACTAAACGCAAATGTAAGAAAATTAATTATATACTCGAAGCACCACCATGCTACTAGGACCCTGCTGTCACCAAGTTATCTATTCACACAAATTTTCTTTTCTTCTCATATAAAAAAATGGATAATTCTAATAAAACACAAATTCTAACTACTAAAAGGAAGAGGACAACCTAAATTTGGAGCGACCCCACCAAAGTGGATGCATAGGTTCTTACCTCTTGTCTTACCATCTTCTCTCCACCCTTAGGTCATCCTTAAAAGCACACCATACTTGCATAAAAAGAAACACATTTGTATGAAAAGAAACACACTTGCATGAAAGGAACAATCAAGGCTTTGGAGAAATAAAAGCAACCTACATATGCTCTAATCCCTTTAGCAGCTCCCTGACAAAGACACCAAAAATATGGGGCTAAATATATGCACTATTAATTCCCACATTAATTTATCAACCGAGGCTCGTAAGCTTTGAGGTGCAAGCACAAGAAATGCAGGATTGGAGCCTAGTCTAGCCTATTGTTGGCAAAACAATATTCAAACCCACACTGCAAAATTTAAATGTAAATTGTGGGAGATAAACACTGAGGACTCATCACTGGGACATAAGAATAACTTAGTTCTATAAAAGGCTAAGATCACAGTTTTTCATTTATGCATGTTTCTGTGAATAATCGTGAGTAACTAACTTAAGTTTTCTATCCTTCAATGGATTCATGTAGTGGTTAACTAAGCTATGAAAAAACCAAATTAAACTAAATAAAGGAAGAAAAAATCAAACGAATAGAAAACAAAACCTACTTCAAACCTATTACAATGGCACACTCTTCTTCATGACTCATCTCCGTGAAGTTCATAGGAACTTCTCCCCTCATGCAATTCGATCAACCTATTCCATATGGCCTTGAGCTATAACCAAGTGGTTATCACGTTAGGGTATTAACTTCTGTATACTGTCAGACTCCTCCTCTATTGGAGTATCATCGTGGGACTTCAATCGTATGGGTCACTCCAAATCCAAACTCTGACAACAACACCAATCAATCCAAAACCTTGGACTCCAAGGAATCCGATGTGCTGGTCCTACTCCGACTGTTCGGTTCTGATATGTTGTAACCTCTCAGACTACTTCAAAATATGACAAGATTCTGAATTCGATGAAATTCCATGTGCCTCCTTCGCGATCCGTTGATCTGGTTCACTCCGAACAAATCTCCACCATTTGTCGGGGTCTCTCTTCTATTGAATGTTCCGATCGTTTATAATTTAGAAGGTCATCAGATTGTTGCCTTTTCAGAGTATCTCCGACCCAATGGATCATCCTCCACCATCAATCTCTCTTGATCAACGATCAATATCCCTTCCACTTCTCTTGGCCCACTATGACCTTTCTCTCTGATTTCTCCTTTTGATGGATGGTCAGATCGTCGTTTCATGGATCATCGTTGATCCTACCATGATCAACAATCGATATTCTTCCTACCCCTTCTCACGGGGTTAGACTGACAATTATCATTTATGGCCTCATTTCTCATACACACATTCAACCATATTAATTCAATATGGTTTCTACACACACATGATTAAACATGAAATCTCAAAGATACATAGAAATAAACTATTTCCATTAGATTGAGCTCGATTACATACTAGGGAGCTTATCAGGTATTGGCCACTCTCTTGGCTTGATTTTACATTATGTCTGGCCCTCTTCCACTCATTCCCGCATGCTACATATTTAAAGACAAGTTACAAGCATCGGATCATCTCAAGTTCGATGTATCCTCTATCTATCCCTAAGATTGCTCAAATAAACAATATCATAACAACCCTATCATTTTTACACAAATTTCAAGGAAATATCATCCTCTTGGCCACGTCCGTCTTCTGGAAGCTTCATGATCCGATTTGATTTGGGGGGGGTCAATGCACCTGCATCAGACTCCCATGATAGAAAATATTCATGATCTCCTTATCATGTGTCTCCATTGCAGCACCATATTCAACCTATGGTATTCCTTTTACTCATGCATCACTCCATCATAATGTTTATCTTCTCCTCATGCTCAACAATGACCTACAAACAAGCCTTTCTCCTGTAGAAACCCTCCAGACGTTCTACTCAATACCTCAACAAGCTCTCTATACCTGCTACCCAATACCTCAACAAGCTCTCTATACCTTCTACCTAATACCCCAACAAGATTTCCCCTGAGATTGACCTTTTGGTATTACAGGTTCTCTCCTTTGGAACCTTCTGAGCACTCCTTTCTCTTCTAGGATTTTGCATATACCCACTCACACACAAGAAATATTTCCTTGCTTTGATACCACTTGATGAAAGACCATTTCTTAGTGTCATGAAGATCAGTGAATTTGATCCTCAGACCAATGGGTTATGGCCCATGAAATGGACTGAACATTAGTCCATGGAAACAATAAAAATCCTCAACCTCCTTTCACATCCTTTACCTTGGATTACAATAGTGTTCCCCCTTAAGAGATTCCATTGAAGTTCACATGAACTTCACCTCTCACGCATGTCTATCGAACTCTACCATATAACTTTGATTTAAGACCAAGTGCTTATCTTGTCGGGCACCTAACTCCCATAAACCATCACACTCCTCCTCTATCGAAGTATCATTGTTGGACTTTGATCATGTGGGTCACTCTGAATTTAGATTCCAACAACAAAACCAACTAGTCCAAAACCTCGGACTCTGAGGACTTTGATTTGTTGGTCCTACTTTGAATGATTGGTTCTGATAAATTGTGACTACTCCAACATCTTTCCCATGCCACTCCGATAATTCCACTCCGATGAACTTCCACGTGCCTCCTTTCAGATCCGTTGTTCTGGTTCACTCTGAACAGATCTCCACCATTAGTCGAAGTCTCTCTTTCATTGAATGTTCTGATCGTTTATAACTTCGAAGGTCATCAGACTGTCACCTTTTCAGAGTATCTATGATGGTTTAGTCTGCAATAGATTGGTCCAGATATCATTTCATGGATCACCATCGATCCTACCACGATCAACGATTGATCTTCCTCCTCCGATGGAATGTGACTTCCCTTTGGCTTTCCGACCTATAACACTCCGTTCTCTCGCTCATGGACTCTCTCCTCACACACATTCTCATGGGTTCATGACATTTAATAGAGATTGGACACAAAATAATAGAAACCCAAATACAATAAAATACATAATTTTCACTAAGAATCGAGCTCGATGTTACACATTAATATGGCCTCTATGGGCTAGGCTGCCCTCTCGATTGGGTTTACATTGTTCTAGGACTTTTCTACACTGTGCCTGCATGATTACATTTAAACAAGACAATATAATAAGGATAAGATCACTTCATATCCGATCTATTCCTTAGATCATTGAAAACACAGAAATATCGCAACAACATGCTTGAAATAATAGTAACAATTCACAACAAATCCGATTGCTTCACACAAATATCGAGGAAATCTTATCCTCTCAACCACACTACCTTCTAAAAGGTTCAATATTTCGAATATGATTTGGGGTGGGTGGGTCTATGTGCTTGCATCAATTACTAGTAATAAAACTATGAGAGATCACATGTCTGATATTTAAACTTAGGAGAAAGTATAACAACTCTTCTCTTAATGAACTTGTGGTTAGTAATAATAGAGTAATGAGATCCCACACATTACACTTAAGCTAACATGACGATAATAACAAAATTAGATCACACACATGCTCATCAATCCCTCGAAGAACTAAAACAAAAAGGATATGTTGGCTAGATTTGGTACTCCATTTCACACTTTCCTATGTTGCTTGGGGAATAATTGTTGAATAAATAGTTGTCATTGATGTCAAAGGACTTATATCATGTAAGTATTCAAATATAAGTATCCCTTGAAAAATTTGACTTTACATAAAAAGGTGAATTCAAAATAAAGTTACCTGAAAAGGTGACTTAATGTAAAAAGGTGAATTAAAAATGAAGTTACATGAAAAAGGTGGCTTTACATAAAAAGGTGAATTCAAAATTAAAAAAATGAAGTTATGTGAAAAAAGAGTATTAAAAGATAAAATGGTGAATTTACGTAAAGAAGTCAAAAAAGTAAAATGGTATTTTCCCATGGTTTGAAAACCCATGGTATTTTCCCAAGGTATTTTGAAGAGTGAATTAAAAAAGTATAAAAGGAGAACAATAATGTGAGAAAATGCGTGGGTGAAAATGTAATATTCTTACAAATAAAATTTTAAGAAGTAAGAGGAGTGACGCTTGAATATCATTTTAGTAGTGATGATTAAATATTAGCAAAGATCATATTTGGTGTTCTAGCAAGTAGATCTGGAATTCTAGAAAGAAGAACTTATAAAGATAGATCTATGGCAGAAGTAGTAGAAGAAGAAATAATATTTAGTGAAGGTAGAGCTAAGGTAGAAGCAACAAGCAGATCCAGTGAAGACATAATCAACTTGGTGAAGACAAAAGCAATAAGAAGACTTGTGAAGGAAATGTAGATGTTCAACCTTTAAAGAAGAATTTACAAGCTTGAAATTAGGTCGATGCCTACCAACATCAAGTAGTGGGGGTTTGTGTTTCTAGTAGGTTGGTGCTTACAAACATCCAACAATGGGGATTGGTGTCTCCAAAAGGTTGGTGCCTACAAACATTAATAAAAGAGATTGGTGTCTCTTGCTAAGTTGGTGCTTAGTGATGGCGAATGGTGTCTCCAGTAGATTGGTGTCTACGAAGATATGTAAGAGTAGGTTGGTGCCTACCAGAATTTTTAGGAGTGGGGATTGGAGTCTTCAGTAGGTTGGTACCTACAAATATTTGTAATGGTGGGTTAGTGTCTACAAATTACAAAGATAATTTTTTGTGGTTTTCTCCTGAAAGGGTTTCCACGTAAAATATTGCATCTTCTAGTTGTTATATTTTATGTGATTTCTTCATTATGGTTAATGATTGTTAAAAAGAAAAAGATATCCTTACACTGGTATCATAGAAGGTTCATTTGGAGAAAATATAACCACTGGAAGGTAGATCTCGGGAGCACACATGCCTGATCAGGAAGGTTTCTCTACAAACAGGGCTCCGTTGTTTGACATAACAAACTATGCCTTTTGGATCATAAGGATGTAGACATATCTAATGGCCCTTGGTTTTGATATTTGGGAATCAATCGTGACTGGTTATATAATCCCAACAACTTCACCAACATATACAACTAGGAAAAAGTCTAGTGAAAACAATGCTAAATTCATGAATGCCATCTTGCGTGGTCTGTTAGAATTAGATTTTGTCAATGTAATGCATTGAAAATTGGCAAAGGAAATTTGGGACAAAATTCAAAACATCTATGAAGGCGATGGCAAGGTCAAGAAGGATAATATCCAAAATCATAGAAGACAATTCAAGAGTCTGAAAATGAAAGACGAAGATAATGTTGTAGCTTATATCCTCTATGTAGATGATATTGTCAGCACCATCAAAGGACTTGGTAAAACAACTGAAGAATCAATGATTGTACAAATAGTGTTAAGGTCACTCCCTTTAATATTTGATGCCAAAGTTTCCACTATTGAAAAAATGAAGGATATTTTTTTTAACAAAGATGGGTAAGATTCTATTATAAAAGGCGGCTGCAACAATGCTAAAACAACCAGTGATTACAAAATTTCCCAAGCTACAAAGGGGCCTTCAACATGACATAAGATAATTTCAACCTAATATGCTCTATGTCTAATAATTTGATTACAAAAAATCTTTCATACTTCCAAGGGAATAATCTAACATAAGAGTGTAACAAAAAAATAATTTTATAGGGCATAGAACCTGAATTATTTAAGCTTCAAGACAATGTCCACCTTTTCCTAAGATTCTTCATTCTTGTTGCAGTGTAGTTGATATTTAAGATGTTGGTTGACTTCATAGGAACATTGGGACCCTATAGAAGGAGATGATGTTTGTTGTTGATTCTGTCTTGGCTTCGCCTCGCAATTTTTTTTGTTGAGAGAGAGGATTTGCTTTGAATGTATGTTGACTTTCCTCAAGACGATTTCTAACTCCTTATCCCTCTTCTTCTCATTGTCTTGGATTGATTTTTCCATTTGAGCATTAGCTTTGTGCAAGACAAACAATTCTTGTTGCTGTAGTCACAATTTCCCCTTCAAAATTTCCATCTCATAGGAGGAACAATGGTAGACAAATTGACTTCGAAACCACATTGAAAAATGCATGCTAAAAGATATTGAAGAGTGATAGATAAGGGCAAAGAAGAATAGAGCTCGATAAAAAAAGGTGACAAGAGGAAAACCAACTTCTTAATGAATTCCTAAATGTGCTAAATAATGAACTACATGATAGCTTTACTAACTGCATTGAATCTCCCATGTGTGGGCACAAAAAGAATCAAGAGATGTACTTGAATGGTGGTGATTTAGGGTTATGCAGGACCTGATCATGGAGCCACAAATGAGAACCCATGCAGAAGCGCACATAAGAGTATCATAGATTTATCCAACAACACAAAGTGACGAAAGGAAAAGGTAATATCCCATATGCGGGCTAGAGGAGAGCCAGGGAGCTAATAAATCTTGACACAGGAGAATAATGAAACATGTGCCAAGTGCTACGAGGTATTTGAAAGAGAGAAGAGGTGGAGATGACATGTCCAACCAAGTGCATGAATTCAATGATGAGAAGGTTGAAGGTCACATCGACCATAATGTTTTTTGGAATATGCATATTTCTAAGGTAGATAGTGGGTGGATAAATTTCCATTGAGACTTATATATCCTTGGTCCATTTTCCTAGCTTCCTTAGCTAGTGAATCTCCCTCACCATTCTATTAACGAAAAATGTGGTAGTAGTCTATCAAAAGGTAGTTTCATTCCTCAACTTCGATCCTTTGGTATATTCCTTAGAGATTGGGATGAGTGATTTTGATGAGCTTGCATAGACATTTGATAATCAACTCCGAGTCTCCTATGAAAATGATTCCCAAGTCTTTGTTTTCTCTGATGAGTTTTATCCCCATGTAGTCCACTAGGAATTCTGCTCGGTTATTTTAAGTGCATCTGATACCCCAAGAAAATTGTGAAATCTGTTTTTCGCCAGGAGCATAAATGATCCCCCCCACACCTGCCACCCCCTCAAAAATGAAGGATATTGACAAATTAACAATAGATTAATTGCATGGGATTCTCATTACATGCGAAATGAGGACTAAGAAAGAGAATCCATCAAATCAAGAAGCAACCTTCAAAGCTTCAAAGAAGATGAAGAATAGAGAACACAAATCAAGCATTTGTTCCAGCTGTGAACCAAAAAAACATGAATCACATTTTGTGAGAAAGTTCAAAAAAGGATTTGGAAAATACAAAGTTAAGCTACCCTTTAAATTCTTTAATTGTGGAAAAGTAGGACATTTTTCTGGTAAGTGTCCATATGCGAAAAATGAAAGTAGTGATGATGAAGAATACCATAACATAAAGAAAGGGAGAAAACATCACCAACACAAAAATAACCACAAATATGACATGCATGAAACAAAGAAGAACTCTTATAAGCAGAAGAAGAGCCTCTACTCAAAGGGGTTAGTGACTCGGTTGAAGAAAGCAGTGAAAGTAGTTCTAATAGTGATAGAGAAGAAACTTTGTTTATGACAACCAAAAAAAATATTGATGAAGATAAAGGGAAAGAAACGATGGATTCAAAAGAATATAAAAATGCTGAAATAGTTTGGGAAGTGAATCTCGAAGAACTCATGTGTGCCTTAAGCGAAATAAAGAATCTTACAAAAAAAATTGAAAGAAAAGGAGCACTTGCAAAATATGAAGAAGAGGATCGTGATTCAAAATCCAAAATGTCACAAAGCCTTTAAGAAACATATTTTTTTTTATATGAGACTAAAGGTTCAACTAGAAGAGGCAAGAAGGATAAAAGAAGTGGTGAGAATCCAACTGAAGGAAAAGGAAGAAAATTGCGAGAATATAGAATCTAAAATTGTTTCCTTAAGAAAGGAATTGAAGAAAATGATTATTGAGTTGAAGTTTAAAAAGAGTGTTGAAACCTTAGATGATATCATCAATTTTCAAAGATCTCCATTCATTAAGACTGGTTTTGGATATGATAAGAGTTATATGACCAACAAAGAAGATTCAAAAGCTACAGAGCCATAGAAGAAGGTAAATGAAGGAAAATCTAAAAGCTATGATGAAGTACTCAAAAGCTCCATTAGTGATAAAGACAAAAGGAATAAAGAAAATGATGTTCCAAATGAAATCAACATTCTTCCCAAAGAAAAAAAGGATAGATTCAAAAGATCTTTCCCACCAAGGCCACCTCACATGACTTGGTATCAAAATTCTTTCTTTGGATATTGCTATTACTGTAATAGTTTTGGTCATAAATCAATAAATTGTAGAGCACATGGAAGAAATAATTATGTGTGGAACAAAGACATAATTACTTGTGGCTTATCAAATAGAAATTACAATTCAATTTCCCCTTTATTTGATTACAATGTTGTATGTTATAAGTGTACCAACTATGCGCACATAGCAATTTTTTGTATAAGTGGCACTGTAGAATCTCCTAGACAAAACAAGGAAGTGGATACCCTTACCAAACAAAAGAAAGAACCCATATGAGTTTGGAAAAGGAAGTAGGAGCAAGAAAAATAGAAGGAGGAATCTATGCTTGCGAAAACTACCCTTCATACTCAAAACAAATGAAACAAATAATACATTTATAGTGGATACTCAATCCACATGACAGGGGGAAAGAACAAGTTTCGCACTTTGAATGAAGTAAACTAAGGTAGTGTAACATTTGGAGATAATGCTACCGCAAGGATAGATGGAAAAGGTACTATCATTATTGATAATGGAAAGACTAAAACATATAATGTCTTGTATGTTGAAGGGTTAGAACACAATCTTCTCAATGTTATTCAAATGTTTGATCAAGGACACACTCTCACATTTGATTCCCAATGTTGTGAGATAAGGAAGAAAGGCTCAGGAAAGTTAGTAGCAAATGCATATAGAACATCGAATAATGTATATATCCTCAATGAGATAGAGGGAGAAAAATGTTATATGGGACGAATATATGAGATTTGGTTACGACATAGAAGAATGGGCCATATGAACTTCAATAATTTAGTGAAAATCAACACTAAATAAACAGTGAGATTGCTAAACCTTTAAATACTCTTTGTAAGCAATGTCATCATGGAAAATAGACAAGAGAAAGCTTCAAATCAAAGGATTACTAAACAACAAAGCCATTGGAACTCGTTCATATAGATCTTTGTGGGCCTACAAGAACACAAAGTCTACAAGGTGAAAATTACTTCATGTTGCTCATTGATGATTATTCTAGAATGACATTGGTTAAATTAATACAATACAAATTTGAAGCATTTGAGAAGTTCAAAGAATTCAAATCCTTCATTTAAAATGGAATTGTTTTGAAAATAAAGTGCTTGATATCAGATAGAGGAGGTGAGTTTATCTCAAATGAATTTGAAGAATTTTGTGAGACTCATGGAATAAAGAGATATTTTTTAGCTACAAGAACTCCAAAACATAATGGAGTGGTAGAAAGGAAAAAATGAACCATACAAGAGATGGCAAGAACAATGTTAAATGAAGCCAACCTATAATATAGGTTTTGGAGAGAAGCAACCAACACCACAATCTACATTATGAATAGAGGGCAAATTAGAGTCAACAACAACAAAAAACCATATGAATTAAGGAAGGGTAAACCAACAACAGTTAAATACTTCAAAATTTTCGAAAGCAAGTGCTATGTAAAGAAATATGATGAGGATTTGGGTAAATTTTACTCCAGATCTGATGAAGGTATATTTCTTGGTTATTCATCAAGAAGCAAATCTTATAGATTTTACAATACAACATTGTGCAAAATTGTAGAGAGTGCAAATGTAAAAGTGGATGAAGCAGGGAATTGGAAGGTGAAAGCACGAGTAAATGTTCAAATAGATGAGCCAAGATTCAAAGAAAAAAAAGAAGAATAAGGAGAAGAAAATGAACAAGAAGGAACAAGACTCTAAGATACAAAGACACCATATAGACTTGTCTGAAAGAATCATTTGTAAAATCTAATTCTTGGTGATAAAGATACAAGATTCAGACTAGAAGAAGATTAACAAGTGCACCAAAACATGCAAAATTATCCTTTCTATCTAAAGTAGAGCCTAATAATTTTGCAAAAGACAATGAAGATAAACATTGGATTGATGTTATGAAATAAGAACTGAATCAAATTGAGAAGAATGAAACATGAGAACTTGTTCCAAGGCCAACATATAAACATGTTATTGACACAACGTGGGTTTTTAGGAACAAGTTAAATGAAGATGGAAAAGTGATAAGAAATAAAGTAATATTGGTTTGTAAAGGTTATGCTCAAGTTGAAGGTATTGATTTTGAAGAAACTTTTGCCTCGGTTGCAAGACTAGAAGCTATCAGGACAATTTTGGCATTTGCATGTTTCAAGAAATTCAAAGTCTATCAAATGGATGTCAATTCCGCCTTTCTCAATGGAAATTTAGAGGAAGAGGTATACATTGAATAACTAGAAGGTTTCTTATTATCAAAAAACAAGGATCACATGTGCAAATAAAGCACTTTATGGGCTAAAACAAGCTCCCAAATCATGGTATTCAAGTCTTAATAAATATCTACAACAATTAGGCTTCAAAAGATGAATTGATGATAGTAATTATTACATCAAGACAATAGGAGAAAATCAATTGATTGTTGTGGTTTATGTAGACGACATCATTTTTGGACGCAATATGAACAAAATGTGCCAAGAGTTTGCAATAGAAATTCAAAAGGAATTTGAGATGTCTATTCTTGGTGAATTATAATTCTTTCTTGGATTACAAATATATCAATATGAAAAAGGCATATTCATTTCACAAACCAAGTATATCAAGGAAATGTTGAAGAAATTCAAAAT